>SOPF01025175.1:0-29838 GCA_012979155.1 Hypericum perforatum | reverse complement strand
AATGAAAATATGTTATTTGAACTTTGAAGGGGCGAACAATGAAAATATGTTATTTGAACTTTGAAGGGGCGAACGTAGAACTCAAAGAGCCAGGGAAGAGAGAGAAAAAAAACTGATTGTTTTTATTTTTAAGATGATGTGACATGAGAATGCTTACATGTATGTAATTAAAGTGGATCACGTGTCATTAGATAATACTTTATGATAGATGATAATTAGATTTTTTTGGTTAAATAGAAGGTTATACGTGCCATATATGCCTATAAATAGAAACCAAAAAAAATTCAATAAGGTTAACTTATTGTGAAGTTTATTAAGAAGTTTCAAGAAGAAAAAACCCCACGCATTTTGTACGCACCAGCTTTTGGAGTACAGATTTAATGAAATAGTGTTATTGTTTATCTATAAGGAAATGGTCACGCGTTTTGCATTTGTCAACAAATGCTTATTTTAATTTTTTTAGGGATGTGTAAAATTACGATAATCTAGAATCCACATCGAGATGATGGCTGTCAAGATAAAATTTGGTACGAAATTTTTAATATTTTTGATAAATATTGATATTCAATATAATTTTTATCAATGTTGATATTCAATCGAAATCCAGAGTAGATTAAAATCTCCCTTTTATTATGTTGATTTTTTTTATTTGGTGTTTCGGTAGATGGTTTGGAAACCCTAAAGTGAACAAAATTCGAGGAATATTTTGATTATTATATATTTGGTGTTATTTATTTGATGAATTAAATCTTTTTCCAACAATTTTGATAAATTCAACAAAAAAAATCAGAATTTATCGAAATCGAATTCCGCATTCAGTAATTTTTTAGGCATCGATTAAACGCAGGCCCCAAATGGAATTTTAACATTTCGAGCCGCAAAAGATAAACAATTAGGTAGTCCACGCATGACGCATTTAGGAAGATTAAAAAACTAATTCAAAGATTTTTAAGTTGATGGCATAGAGTTTTTGCATTAAATAGAAAAGTTAATGGCTTCTGGGCTCTGGCTAAGAGTATAAGCTACAAAGAAAAAGAACCATTAATCTGGTAACTTATAATTTTTTGGTCTGTTGGTATATAATAATTAATCATAACTTAGTCACATTGTAAAATAAAATTAAAACCAAAACAAATTAAACAGAGTAAGCCATCCCAACTTTGAGTAGACGCTCTTTAGGAATGAAGAAAAACTCATCAGGCTTCCTGACACACTTGTTCAGCAAATTGTACAGGTAGTCCACAACCACCTTCTTCCATAGGGACGACCCTTTGGAAGCCACTGCCTCGCTCTCACCGAGCAGGTACACGATACCGCCTTCTCGGATTGCTTCGTCTATTGAATGCAGCTCGTCGCCTACCTTCTCGGGTATGCTTTCTTCCTGTAAAAACTCCTTGAGCCGATCCACAAGTATCTCCTCGAATTCCTTTTGGTCGCTCCGCGAGTCCTTGTAACCGTACCTCACAATGCACTTGAACATCAGCTTATGAGGATGCACGCGCTGGAACAAGATGCGTTCCTCGACAGGGACTTTGCTGATTGGTAAGAACTTGATTGCAACGAACACCAGGACGGAATGCAGAGCCGGCACGCTTGAGAGGTAGCGCGTGAATATTGGAGGAATGCCTTGTACTAGTCCAGTGTAGAACAATCCGAGGCCATCCATGTTGCGGATTCGCGGGTTGGATGTGATGTCGAGTAGTTCCTCTTGTGCAACTTTGTTTTTCATCTCAAACATGTATTTCTTTCGGTATCCATAGTTCCATGTGAGCATAATGATAACCATAAAAAAGGCGAAGAGAAGAGAAATGAAACCTCCATCTGCAAACTTGTATAACACCGAGCTCAAGAATGCGAGTTCGAGGAGACCAATTGTCAGGCAATAGAGGATGATCAAGACAAAATGGGTTTTCCATATCATGATCATCACAAGAACCAAATATGAGGATGTGATCATGAATACCATAGCCACCGCGATGCCTAGAAAGAGAGAAACACAATTGAGGAATTTGCAAAATATTAGACAAAGATACAAAAATGCAATGGAAATGCACATGCCAACTCCTTATTACCATATGCATTGCTAATTTGCAATGTGTTCTTGAAACCAAGGGTGACCCCGACACAAGCAATCATAATAAGGTTGTTGATTTCAGGCACGTAGACTTGGCCTTCGTACTTTGCAGATGTGTGAACCACCTTAACCCTCGGGAAGCAACCGAGTGCAACAGCTTGTTGGACTATCGAGAATGAGGCTGAGATCAAGGACTGGCTAGCGATGATGGCTGCCAATACTGCAATTACAAATTGCGGCCAGTAAAGTGCTCCTGCGAACAAGAAACTCGTATCAAGCAACATCAAATACACTCATCTTGGTTGGCAGCATATGGATACAATAGGTACATAAAGTTAACTTACTTGGAATGCTACTATAGAAAGCAGTCGTAACATTGTTCGGATGTTTCCTCAGATAAGAGCATTGACCAATATAGGCAAGCAAAACGGAAGGGAAAACAATGAAGCTTGAACTAATCTGAATCGAATGGATATTGAAGTGGCCGAGATCAGCAAAAAGGGCTTCAGAACCTAAAATGTTTCGTTAAGACTGTAAGTTGCATGATCTTAATCAAGTATCCAACTCAAGATTGAGCTCAGAAACATCACCTGTAAGGCATAAAATCACACCCCCTAGAGAAATCCACGCACCTTTTCTGTTTCTAGCAAAGAACCTAACAATGTACCACGGATTAAAGGCCTTGATCACCGTAGGATCATGCGCAAAGGTGTTGTAGCAGCCGATGCTTGCAATGAGGCCGAACCATACCAGGAGAACCGGACTGAACATGTATCCAACTTTATCAGTTCCAAACCTTTGGATTTGGAATAACAGTATCAAGATTGCAACCGATATCCACATGATTGCATTATCTGTGAGCGATTCTGCTACCTCCTTTATGCCTCCAACAGCTGACAACACTGCATGAACAAACCAAAACATGAACTTGGAGAAACAAATTGATCGGACACCGATTTATTAACACATCAGAACTTGAAAATCTTACCTGATATGCATGGTGTGAGAATGCCATCACCAATGACCATAGAAACACCGAGCATTGTCACAAACAAGAGAGAACACTTGATAAAGTGGCTCTTCTCGAGCATGGATTTAACAAATGCAGCCCTTTTCAATCTTCTATTTGGCACATCCAATGTGTAATTCGATACTTGTTGATCTTCGGCTTGTTGGTTTGGAATCAAATTGATCTTGGCATAGCGACATATAAGAGAATATAGAGCAAAAGTCCCTCCTGTCAATTTAGGTTCAACAAGCTATGATATAATTTCCAATATGGACAAGACAATGTCCATATTACAAATATCTTATCATTTGTCTACACTATCAAATAGGAAGATTGTATTACATAACAGAAAGATAGTAACAATAAGACGAAAGATACTATTGCATCTTCTCAAAATTCAGCTAAAAAATGACACAATATAAAAAGAAAATCGTTTACCATCTCCATTGTCATTGGCGGCGAGGACCACGAAGACATATTTGATAATTGTGATGGAGATGAGGGAGTAGACAACTAAGGACAACACGCCAAGAAGATCCTCTTGATTACGAATTCCATTGGGAAAAATTCCTGGCAATACGTACAACGGAGACGTGCCAAGATCGCCATACACGACTCCGATACATTGGAATGCTAATGTCATAATGGTTGACCAGGAAAGAGACTGCATTGAGACAAATTGACGATTAATTCCAGTTCCAATTCTTTATATTAAAGTCTCATTAACCCTAATTATCATTTTTATCAGAAATACTAATCGAATCATCCAAACTCATTGTATCACTCAATTTCGCTACACTTGTCATTCCTTGGCTAATTAGTATGACCATATTATGATACAATAAATTTCTTTATAGTGGGAGATAAAGCGCATAATTTGGTACGTCAAATGCGGTCCAATTATGAGGAATATCAGAACATAGATTGCATGTCTCTTCCATGGTCACCAACGGGCAATCCAAAGCTTTTTCAATTCTATTTCATACCAAGCTGAGGAATGGTTACCTGACGAGAATTATGGATTTGGCCGGGAGAAATACCAGCCGCCTCCAAATCAAATAAATTCTTCTTGACGAGTGTGACACCTCGTTGACCATGTTCTTCGTTTACGTATTCCTGTATTTCTTCTCCTTCAACTTCGTCATCTGAGGACGCCATATTCTTCTTCTTTCTTTCTTTCTTTTTGTCAGTTGTATTTGGCAGGGAAACTAGAAGGGCGTAGGGTATTTATATTTTTATGGATAAGAAATTAATTCTTAGAGAGGACGTGTTTGTTATTAGCGGAAACTTGTTCTTTTATTTGTTTATTCATTAAATATCTTACCTTTAATTAAGAAGGGATCTTAACTACAACAAGAAAAAAAAATCTTACGCCGTTGGTACACTTGCATTTGAGTGGTGATGTGAGTAGAACATTCAAAGTTTGTTTTGTTTTGTACGATGCAAATTACATGGTCTGTTTCTATACGCGGTTTCTACTTCATTCCATTTGTCACGAATTGTTATTGTTAGGAGTGTGTTAGTTTCCGAGAGAGTTCGGGACTGGGATAATGGAATTTGGATTTGGTGCAGGTTGCGCGTGTCCAGCACCATGCTGGACACGCGGATTCGGTGGTTGAAACACCCGGATTCGATGGTTGGGTTTTTGATTCGATAGTTGTATGTATGTCTGATTCGATGGTATGGTGTGTTGTGATTCGATGGTATGGTGTGTTGTGATTCGGTGGTATAAAATGTCTCATTCAATGGTTTGACATCCGATTCAATGGTTTGTATATTGTGATTCGACAATATATAAACCATCGAATCAGACATTTTATACCATCGAATCAGATATTTTATACCATCGAATCATGCATACCATACCATCGAATCACAATATATAAACTATTGAATCATGCATACCATTGAATCAGATATTTTATACCATCGAACCATTGAATTAGACATTTTATACCATCGAATGATGCATACCATACCATCGAATCACAATATATAAACCATCGAATCAGAATTTTATATTGTTGAATCATGCATACCATACCATCGAATCTCAATATACAAACTATTGAATCAGACATTTTATATCATTGAAACAAACATATCATATCATCGAATCATAATATATAAACTATCAAATCACATCGGATGTCAAACCATTGAATGAGACATTTTATACCATTGAATCAAGCATACCATACCATCGAATCATAATATATAAACCATCGAATCATATATACGTACAAACCATCGAATCAAAAACCCAACCATCGAATCTGGGTGTTCCAACCACCGAATCCGCGTGTCCAGCATGGTGCTGGACACGCGCGACCTGCACCAGATCCACTCTCGGGATAATGGTAATCACGACTGAATTTAGTACTAATTTTTTAAAAAAATTGTAAATATCGGTTTTTCGAATGAAGAACGAAATGGAATCACTAGGAATTAATGAAGTTGGGAGATTGCTATTTTCCAAGTAATGGAATATCTTTTCTTGTTGGGGATAGGTAATGGAATATCTCGACTTGGATTAGTTCATAGAAAATGAAATCAAAGAATTAGGATAATTGATGGCGAACTGCCGGAAATAATATTATGAGTGTGATTTAAAAAAATTTCGCTTCTTACAATAAAATTTTCTTTCGCACCTTCGAGAGATAAGTGATAAATTCATTAACAGACTAGTTGATTTTAAATTTTTGAAAGATAAATTTTGCACCACAATATTACAAGAATTTGAAGTCAAGACCTCCTAAACTTCTATGACATCTAAGAAGATCGCATGAGATCCATTTTAATCAGTAAGATATCTACTCAATTAAGAAATTATTATTTTAAATTTTATATTACTTGGAAATGTGACAGTTGAATAATCTTGGTAAGCTCTTCAATTATATTTACAAATGGTATGAATACTCATTGTTCGAACTATTTTAAAACTATCTTTGACAAAGAATTATTTTATTATAATTATTTGAACTATTTTGTTATAAATAAGCAGACTATTTTATCTTAACTGATAAAATTATTAGAATAAAACTATTTAATTATGCATAAATAAACTATTTTATCATAACTGAACTAACTATTTCATCATAACGGAAAAAATCATTACATTGTACTCAACAAAATTATTCAATTCTTCGGAAAATTCATGTACTACTTATATTGTCCATTGTCCTTGACTATATCGAGGCTCTTTATACTTGCCAATAATATGTGGGGTTAATATGAGTAATGTAAGTTTGTGATCCAATATGACTTTATTCTATGTTATAAGGATATGGAGTTGTTATATGATTCGTCAAGTTCTCTGTGTTGACATTTTGATCCAAATTTAGGATTTTTTTTGCATATGTTTAGAATGATATTGTTGTGAAATGCTGGAGTTTTTAATAACAATAACTATGCTTTACATACACCATAATTTTTCAATTTCATTGATCCAATTTTCACGAAATGGTTCTTTAATGAGATCACATATAAACTAATGTCAGGGTCTGTGTTTTATTTATCTTAAAAATATTCTTGAGTTTGACTCTCTAGAATATAAAACTGTTAAAATATTTATCCGTAAAGACAAAACAATCATTTAGAAGTAGTCGAACTTTAATATGATATAGTGGTAGTATTAGAAAAAAAAATACAGGAGCCAGGCTCATGTATGGGGAGGCCCAAAGCCCAACCTATTTGGACCGTACGCGGGCTTGGGTATTTTGAGAGGAGACCTCTCATCCCACGTGGACGCCGTTCTGTACCCTAACGGGATTAGAAACTAGATAATGAATTAAGTAATTTTGATGAATGGAATAAATGTTTATAATGTTTTCAAGTAAATCCCAATTTATACATAAATAAATAAATAATATAGTGTTTCTTTGTGGGCTCCAAGGTCGGCCCCACCTCTGCGGCCACTGAAGCTCGCAGGGATGTCATCATGTCAAGAGAGGGGTAAAGGGGAATTGGGGTGAAATTTCAATTTCCCCAAATTTTTCCCTCTTTTCAAAATTAATTATTTTTAATATTGTATAGACGATTTAGTAAATTCTACACATTAAATTCGAATTCGAATTACATTTTGACAATTTTTTTTAATCTTAAATAAATACAATTTTGAATTGAAATTTCTAGATTTTAAATAATGTGGTCTGACCGGTCGGACCACAAATCGACATTAATAACATGTTGTTTTTTATCGAAAAATCGGACGACTTCTTATCGGACCGAATAATTCGACCAAAAAATATTCACTACTTTATGATTTTATCTTCGATTCGAAACTACTCGTTTGGTTGGATACTTTATTTGGTATATTTTATAAAAAAATGGTATGTTTATATGTTATTTTTTAACCTATTGTGTTATTATTAGTTTATTACATAAATTATTGACCTATATACCTATATATATCTCAAAAAAATTGCAAAAAACTATAAGCAAAAAAAATCCAATTCCGGGTCAATCCCTAGAAATTTCGACTAATCAAATCTCAAATCTAATTCAATTCTTCACACAATCTACTGTTCACCGGAAGATGGGAAAGATTCATGAATTTAAATTTTGGACTATTTATAGGTCGGCCCATCCTCCTCTTTGTCCAAGTGACAATCCATAGTTTTGGAGGCTTGGCTATAATCACGACAAAAGCTCATAATAGAAAAGGGTCCCTTCCCCATTCCATTATAATTTATTTATACGTTCTCCTGCCTAGAAATAAAAGCATGGGTAAAGGGCTTGAATGGTCTGACGTAGGAATAGAGCTGTCAGAATCCAACTTATCGGTTGCATTATAAGACCCAACTGGTCCATAGTTGGCTGCCTGCATTAAGATACAAACAACTAAGACGCATTTAAGTTCGGGATTGATTGTATCAACTTCGGGATTGATTCAGTTTGAGCGGAAGTTAAGAGTTTAAGTTTTAAAATACAAAGCAAATTACAAACTTTTCAGAAAATTTTACTGCTATTTGAAATATTGTCTGATTACAACCCAAATATGATGAATTTTTTGTGTGTGTTATTGTGCATGATTATTTTCAAATTTGGTATTGAAAATTATTTTATACGAATCAAGTATTTTCGTGCATACACGAATTTTTTAGTGTGTTCAATGACTAATACACGATTTTTTATTCATATGTTAATTACAAAGATTAATTATCCGTGTATCAATATTCGGAAAAAAAATTGTGTAATGATTGTTTTAGATATCTATCATTTTGTTTTAAATAAAAAACCATCCCATTTTCTCTCCTCCCTTGCAGACCAAGTTCGAAAACCTCCACCTGCAAACATTTTTTTTTTCTTCTGTTTTTAGTTTGCTTGGATATTTTACAATATATATTTTAAAGCCACCATACTACTAATATAATAAAACTAATGGTCCAGCCGTAAAATACTTTATCTCCTCCTTGGTAGGCAAGATTTTGAATCCTGTGTTGGCTCTCGATTTTCTTTTAATTTTGTTCCTCTCTTAAAATGGTAAAATTTTTATTTTGGTATCATTACTATTACGCAAATTTATTTTTGTACTTTTTATTATTAAAATTTTGATGCATTATAATTTTTTATAAAAATGGACCTTTTGTTATTATAATATATTTTTGAAAACAGAATTTAAAAATCTACACAAATTTATAATTTTTCTATTTTGAAAATCAATTTTGTCAATCATGAATCAAGAGGGATTCAAACTCTCATCTAATAGGAAGGAAGGAGAGTGTTTTATTGCTCGACCATTTGTCGCATTTGTATTAGAAGTGCGATGACGTTTATAAAATATAAACTATCAGATATCCAAATCAACAAATATATTAATTTTTTTCTTGTATTAGTTACATAGATTAATTATTCATGTATCGATATACGAAAAAAAAATCTTTGTGTTGATCAAGAAATTTTTTAAATATTGCTAGCCTTATAATCTTTATCAATCATATATTGACCGATGTACAACAATGACATAGACTAACTTATCTCAAATTATTAAAAATATATATTAAGACAATTCATTGGAGATCTATCTAATAGAATATAATTGTAATGTACCATCAAAATATTGGCAACACGAACTTATTCTCTCTTAAGAGTGTTGTATCTTGTCTAATCAATTTCACTGAAAATTTTCTTTACTCGGTTAATCAGGTGAAATAACGGATAATCTTGTGTGACATCTTAACTAATATGCAAAATAGAGCTTGGGCGAATAAATCAGCTAACTAAATGTCTCAAGACATTATTAATTAACCCCAGAGATAGTTCTCTCTCTCTTTTTCTTGGTTTGGCATGCCACTGATCCAAGCCAAGGAAGGATATAGTGCCACATCAAACACCAATCAAGGCACCAGCTGGAACAGCTATGAACCAATTTCCCATATGGGAGTCTCTTAGCTTATGATGTGTAACTTGGGAGACAGGTGATGTGATGAGTGATACATTTCGAGGTTATATCTTATGAACCAGATTTAATCGAAGTCTTTAATGGCCTAAATTCCTGATTTCGCATCAAAAACCTGTCGAGTTATTTAATGCCCACATGTGTTTGCTAATAAGTTGGGATTCCCTTCCACGCTTTTGTGGGTCTAACCTAAGCAAGTTGCAAAATTACTCTCAAACTTATTAATACAATTTGACAAATTTAAAATTGATATATTTTTATTAAATTCAAATTATTTTCGCCACGGTTATATGCTCAAAGCCTTGCTCTAAGGTAGGAAACATCTTAATTTGTGTTTGTGTTTATGCTATTTTTGTTAGGTACTTTTAACTATCGTAAGTTTGTTTTATTTGTCACTTTTATATTCACGTCATATTCCTCTCTCTTAGTTGGACATCACGAAGAAAATCTCAATTTTAACCATCATTAAAAGTTTTTTTTACCTCAATGCAAAACCCCTAACTCTTATTTGAGATTAGGATTAAAATTGAGATTTTTTTATTTTTACCCTTTACTCCACTTGCGACAGAGAAATGCGGCGCTAATATAGAAATGATAGGTGAAACAAATTAATTTTATAAAATATCTCGGTAGGAAATCTCTCTCGCCTAAACTGTTAATTTAGCAAAACTCCATTATTAAAATGAACAAAGTTAAATTACATGATATTAAGTTAAATATGTGTGAAATCACCAAACTGTAATATTTCTGCTTTTGGAATTCAGTGTTTTGGGATACTGTAAAAGTGCGAGGTCGTTCTTGAAAGAAACTCGACTTCTTTATCCAATCCAACGAAATTCTTTTGGGCCATTTGAAAGCAGATTGTGGAATATTACGTTTTATAGAAAAGTAGATCTTTGCTCACGGGGATGACTTTAATATTCTCTTCCCTCATATTCTATTTTTAGACTGACAATTGACATATCGAGTTTGGCCTGAAGTGTCACAAGCAATATTTACTTCGCATTCAAATATGACTTTCCAATTTATGGAAGATACAAATATTTATATAAATCAGTGAGAAAAAAATATTTATTGGAAATTTTTAATTTTAAAAAACTATTTTCATTTAATTATGAATTATTCACATGGCTAAAATATCACGTGGCATAAAAAAATGATAAACCCTTGTGATTTGATGCTGGTAGCAAAAATAAAAAAGACCATATTAGTGGTAAGCCAAATTTATTAACATGAAAAATCTGTAGAACTAATCAAAACTAATCAACATTCTAAATATTACTATAAGTATTATGAGAGTCGAAACCCCACTTTACGTCATGACAAAATAATATTATAATAAGAATTATGTATATATCATGAAATTTTTAATACAAAAGAAAAGTGAAATATAATTATTTTTTAAAATAGTATATAAAAAAGACACTCGATGTAAATAATCTAGACAAAAACATTATTTAGAATGAGAAATGAAAAATAAATATTAAATAAATAACTTTTGGAAATTTTTTGGATTAATTTCTTTGATTTGATTCTGATAATAATATAATTACAAATTAGGTATGCAACAAGCTTGCATTGTTTATATTTACTTTGACACGCTTACAAGTTACAATTATCTCAATTATTTTCGCCCTTATTTTGAAAAACAATTTATGCAGATTAAAGCATGCATGCGACATCGTTTATACAGTTAAGCATTAAATCGTCGCTGCCAACGTTTATCAAGATCTCGCCACTTGACGATGATATGTATCCAACTTTCAGAACCATATGCAAACAAAATAAACTAAAATTAAAAAGACAGAAACTAAATTAATTAAGTATGGAGGGTAATAATTGAGTTGGCAATGTTCTTTTCACAACGAAGCGACATCCACGTTTGGAACGACAATACCAGATGACTATTGATTCAAAAGTTTAAATTCTACTATTAAAAACAAAATTATTATTGTTGCCATCGAAATTTGGTGCTGGGTCAAGTTTTGTAACTCTAGAATGAAGAATTATAAGTTATCGGCGAATTAGGAGAATAAGATTGACATCTCTTATATAATTCAGCTGTTTTATTAGATTCTTGCTAAAGTATACGACGTGTTGCTCACCAATTCGTTATATTCCAATAATTATTATATCAATTAATAAACTAACTAATTTATATATTGAAATTAACGAAGTTGAAGTCGGTGATAGGCGTACATGGTCATCGAGAATAAAATAGTTTATATGTTTTTGACAAAATGATTTTATGAGAAATGTACCAAATTATTCGAGATCTTCACGAAAATGAGGTTGGATAAAATAATCTATTCACAACTATAATAAATAATATATTCAGATAAGATAAAATTATTTTCCAAGTAATAACAAAGGGTCTACTTAGTACTTATTTATATTAGTGGGATGTATAATTATAATTAAATATTTTACATAGTTACGATGAAATAATTTATTAAATGAATCACCTAGGAGTATCTTTTAAATGAATCACCTAGGAGTATCTTGAAAATGGACCTTTCAAGATCAAAATCTGATTGCGAGAGTTTTTTTTTATTTAAAAAATTCAAAAATTATAGGAACAAAATAAAAAACTACACGAGTCGATATCGAATGAAAAAATGGTATTATCGCAAAAAATATAAAAAATAAAAAAATACATGTCAAGAATTTTTTTGAAAAAATAAAAAATCAATAAACCAAAATGAAAAAATCTTCATCAACCGATATCGCATAAAAATATCATATAAAATATAAATTACAAAAATATGAATATTTTTAATATATAAAAATTGACAATAGCACACGAAAAAAAATATTTTTGGACAATTTCCCGATGGGGATTATTTTACAAATCTTTCGCCAAAAGGGGATCCTCGGGAAATCAATTCTCTGTCTGAGGTCGGTACAAAACCGCAAAAAAAAATCGCGATTTTGTGATACACAAAACCTCATTTTTTTGTGAGATTTCGACTCAAAACCTCATTTTTTGGTGAGGTTTCGACCCAAAACCTCAACAAAAATTGCGATTTTGTGCACTTCTCCGACTAGTGAGTTGGACTGGCTCGGCTCGACTATGGTTGCACGAAACCTCATTTTTTGTGAGGTTTTGGTACAAGAAAAAATCAAAATCCAGCAAATGTTTTTTGGAACTTCCGGGAATCAAACCTCGCACCTCCAAGCCCCATGTTTATCCTTTAAAGCTTCGTAGCCACTTGATCTACAAAGACTTATCAATTATTTATGTTAAGCATTTTTATTTAACCTTTTTTTTCGTGGAGGTCCAATGTTCGATCCCGGGAATTGCCAAATTTTTTGCCCTTTGGTATCCACGAAAAAAGGGTAAATAAAAATGGTTCACAAAAATAATCGATAAGTCTTTGTAGCTCACGTGACTACGTAGCGTGAAAGTATAATATGGGGATTGGAGGTGCGAGGTTCGATCCCGGGGAGCGCCAAATTTTTTGCCCTTTGGTATCCACGAAAAAAGGGAAAATAAAAATGCTTAACAGATATAATCGATAAGTCTTTGTAGCTCAAGTGGCTACGAAGTGTGAAAATCATGATATGGGGTTTGGAGGTCCGATATTCGATCTCGGGAATTGCCTAATTTTTTTCCCTTTCGTATCCACGAAAAAAAGGTAAATAAAAATGCTTAACATAAATAATTGATAAGTCTTTGTAGCTCAAGTGGCTACGAAGCGTGAAAGCATAATATGGGCTTGGAGGTGCGAGGTTCGATTCCGTGGAGCGCCAAATTTTTTGCCCTTTGGTATCCACGAAAAAAAAAGGTTAAATAAAAATGCTTTAAAGAAATAATCGATAAGTTTTTGTAGTTCAAGTGGCTACGAAGCGTTAAAGAATAAACATGGGGCTTGGGGCTTGGAGGTGCGAGTTTCGATTCCCGGAAGTTCCAAATTTTTTGTACAAAAACCTCACAAAAAAATGAGGTTTCGTGCAACCATAGCCGAGCTGAGCCGGTCCAACTCACTAACTGGAGAAGTGCACAAAATCAATTTTTGTTGAGGTTTTGGGTCGAAACCTTAAAAAAAAAATGAGATTTTGTACATCACAAAATCACGATTTTTTTGCAATTTTATACCGACCCCAAACAGGAAATTAATTTCCCGAAGATTCTCTTTTGGCAAAAATTTTTTAAAATAATCCCCCTCACGAAAATTGATTATCAAAATGTCAGGCAGTCCATCGAAATTCGAATCTCTTAACTTACTTTTTAGTCTGTAGTAAATTCAAAAACGATTTGAGAGGACACTTGGCGATATATGGGACCGAATCATGTGCTAGGGGTTGACGCTAGACACCTTTCGAAGACCAACCCACATGCCCGTCTGGCGTAGGCCCCACACACGGTTAAGTGGGCCGCGAACCAGAGGATGGGCCACGCATTGGTCTACCCCACCCGGTGAAAACCGAAAACCACGGTCTCCTACCCGGCAATCCCATGATCATGTCTTTTCTAATTTTCTCTTCTCTTAACTTTCACTAATATATTTTAAAAAAGATTTTAGTTCCTTTAAACTTTAGTAGGTGTGTTTTTCAAAATAATATTTTTTGTATTTGTTAAATTTTGTCCAAAATAGTCCAAAATGAATCTAAATTTTTGAAGTAAATTCATTTGGATAATAAACAATTTTCTTATGGAAAGTGCAATTTATACATATCCAACCATTTGATTTTTTTATAATAGTTGAACACTACTAATTCTCTCATAAACCTTAAACAGTAAGATTCAAAAAATTCAGCATGAGGAATAAATTATAAGATGGCACATGCAAAAAACTTCAAGCAGGCGAACCTGCTTTTCAATCGGATGAAAATATTTTGGGACTGATAATTTATATTCAAAATTTTACCACTGACCATAAAATATCCAGTCTTTGGATACAAAATGTGAAAAAAAAATGTCAACGAGTAGCCAAATTTTTTATTAACGTCCTTATAGAAGGTTTCAGCCCTAGACACGGTCTGCACCGTTCCGTTATTGAAACTCTGCATCTGTACACCAAAATTATTTTAACGGATAACGGATAAAAATAGAGCTTGGCATAAGACTATAAATGTTTTCTGGCATTCGTTGATATTTTGACAGAAATTCACTTTTTAATGCATAAAATCCAAATAATCCTTTCCATTTTGAAAATTTCGGGTCATATGTTTTTTCATGGTTTTCAAAATTCGGAGTAAATTTCCTTCATTAAAATCTAAAATCTCTCGCAATTTTTAGTAAGAATAAAAATTACTTTTTTTTTGGGTTAAAGAATAAAAATTACTTTTCCTAAACGTATGGATATCCTTTTTTGAATGAACAAATTTATAACATGGTTGGATTGCAGCATACTTCTGAAAAGAGAAATGGTCAGGACAGGACAAGACAAGCGCATGCATTAAGAAACAAAAGGGCAGGGAAAGGACACATAAAATGCAACATATGAGTTGAGTATGGTCTGATGCTGGGCGTGTGCGCCTAAAATAATATAATTTTAAGTTGGGATCTAAATTACCGGTTTTTAAGCTTTAAATTTGTGAACAGAGTACACATCAATAATATAATATTTTGATTTAAGATTGGATTAATTGTATTCAATTGTGAATAAGCACAATTATTTCAAACCCATCAAAATTTTATTTATTACCAGAAAATAACACATTTCGGATCATCTTTGAGTTAGTTTCCATGTCGTTCACAGCAAGTTTGTGAAAATAATTATATTCATCTACTCTTGGATAGCCTGTGTTAGTTAGAGTGTATTTAATTTTATTATTTGTGTCAACAAAATTGTAGTGTTGGTATGTTGAAAGTATTACAACTTAATTATAATTTAATTTTAATATCATATAATAAAACGATAGTGTTGGTATGATGAGGGAGGGTATTACAAAGTTAACTAAAATAAAGAAATTAGACAAAGAAATCGCTAATGGTCAAACGATGTCATGTACCGTATCCCAGAGTGAGGAATAGCGATGCTCCGAATTTCCTAGTCGGTGGGGTAATGGAGCCAATGAGTAAAGACGACAATCAAGGAAAGAGCAGATGATCCTCGAACGGATGAACCAATTAGTAAAAGCCAAAAGAGCAAAGTGGCCCAGCAATGGAGGCCAGAGTCAGAGAGACACATATATAATCTCTGGTAAAAGTAAGGACGGTGTGATTGGAATTGGTATCACATAGGAGTAATTCAAACTAGCCTTCTATAGCTGTATCACCACCACCTCATCAAATAATTTATTGACCCACATTGGAACATTAAATAGTTTTAAAGTATAGGACCAAACTAGCCAAGCCACGTAGCCAAGCTTTTAATCCCCTCAGTTTTAAAAATCGCCCCCTACTTATAGCCCTTCTGCTCCATCCCGATTCTCCTCATCCAATCTCTCTTTCTTCATCCTCCTCCTCCTCTCTCTCTCTAGGACCAAACAATGGCTTGTCCTAAAACATGTTACGTGTCCTTACTTGTCGTGTTCATGGCGGTGTCCGGAGCAATGGGAGCTGCACCCAGACGACCAGTTTCTGTTCCGTTTGGGAGGAACTACGTCCCCACTTGGGCTTTTGACCATATCAAGTACTTCAATGGTGGCTCCGAGATTCAGCTCTCCTTGGACAAGTACACTGGTACACATATACGAGCACTCATTTACTGACTAATTCCGAAATATTTTTTGAAAAGTTAATATTCAAGTTTACGACAATGTCATATTTTGAACACTCAACCTATTAGATAATTATAGCTACAAACTCTTTCGCATCCGAGAGATCATATTTTTTTTTTGTGAATTAATGGTTTGGTTCCTAAGTTAATATATGAATTTATATTTATATGTGGATGGTGCTTGGTTTTATTTATGGTCCACAGGTACTGGGTTCCAATCAAAAGGGTCATACTTGTTTGGTCACTTTAGCATGCAAATCAAGTTGGTTCCCGGAGATTCCGCCGGAACGGTCACTGCCTTCTACGTTAGTATATTCCAAATTAATTATTAAATTGATCGTGTAATAATTTGAGTACTTAACATACATTATATTAAAAACAAATTTCTTCTTTCGGGTCCGATGTTTATGCAGCTGTCTTCCCAGAACTCGGAGCACGACGAGATAGATTTTGAGTTCTTGGGAAATAGGACAGGGCAGCCGTACATTCTGCAAACCAATGTGTTCACCGGCGGTCAAGGGAACAGGGAGCAAAGGATTTACCTCTGGTTCGATCCCTCCAAAGAGTTCCACGAGTATGCCGTCCTTTGGAACATGTACCAGATTGTGTAAGTACACTAACTCAAATTTGATTACTAATGAAACGGTGTAAATGCTAATATTTGTTTATTTATTAGCATTTAGTAACTCAATAGTTTACCATCGTTGAACAATATTTAACTTCCACTACAAAAAAGGAATATTTAGCAATTCTTACTAACGTAAATTGAACCAAACGAATCCTCTTTGGGACTTCAGACAAAAAAGCATCATACACATATATATGTTTATGATGACGGATAACAAGTGACTGGCTCTATTCTAATCGTTCCACACGAACTAAAAATATATAGAAAATTAATCATTAGGTAAAATTTAGCAGAGATAAAATAAACTTTATAGACAATACTAATAATTGCTTAAAAAGATAATTCTAATAAGTGAGTATACCAAAGTTATATTTGTGAGGAACTATTGTAAAATTTTACGGCAATTAGTCTCTCTTGGGTCTTCTTCCATTTTGTTAGCCAACCAAATCTAGCATGATTGACGCTGAATCCTTACTAAATCAATCGGCTGACTAGGTGTTGAAAGATCTGGTGAAATCAAGACTTTTAAACCTATTTATTCACACTTTTCAACTATTGATTCCTCAGTTACTTTTAGAGGTGGACGACACCCTTTATGCAACTTTTATAATACTTCCAAGGTCAGAAATGATGCAATCACGAAGTTGGGTCATCATTTAATGTCCAATCTTCTAAAAAAATTATTTCCTGTCCTTCCATTTCAATGATTATTAAATTTGACAATTGGCTCTCCAAATGACATCCTCATGTGCAATATCTTTAATTATAATTCGTGGCAACATGCACCGTAGCTTCCCAAACCTTATTTAATTACATACTTTTATTATTAACCCTCCCTAACACACTACAATTGCAGCTTCTTCGTGGACCAAATCCCGATTAGGGTGTTCAAGAACGCCAAGGACGTGGGCGTGAAGTTTCCTTTCAACCAGCCAATGAAGCTGTATTCGAGTCTTTGGAACGCAGACGACTGGGCAACAAGAGGCGGCCTCGAGAAGACGAACTGGGCCAATGCGCCATTTATAGCATCCTACAAGAGCTTCCACATAGATGGCTGCGAGGCTTCGGTGGAGGCCAAGTACTGTGCCACACAGGGCAAGAGATGGTGGGACCAGAGAGAATTCCAGGACCTAGATTCTTATCAGTACAGGAGGCTTAGATGGGTCCGAAGTCAGTACACCATTTACAATTATTGCACCGATAGGTCGAGGTATCCTACAATTCCACCAGAGTGCAAGAGAGACAGAGACATCTGAAAATTGAGATCGTTGGACAATTTGGATTAAAGGGTATCCAATCAATTATTGGTTGGAAGCTTCTCGGTTATTTTTTCCGAATAATTGAGAAGCTTTAAATTATGAGTTTGATCTACGGGCTCATGTGGTTTACTTGCCATCTTTCCACCATTTTCCGGGTTTATGTGGTTTGTATTTGTTACTGTTGTTATCGTATGGTACCAGCTTCTTAATATTTAAGTTACAGTACGTTTTAATTGCATCTTCTCGATGCAATTATGTATATCATGGTGCAAGTTCTTGTAAGAGTTTGTGGTTGAGATAAGTGTTTTTTGTTATACTCCAAATGAATAATGAAATTTGTTATTTACATAAGTTTCCTGGATCTTAACTTTTTTGTCTTGATCGTCGCCAAAAATTGGTGCGAATTTCTAATTTTCTTAGCATTTGTAACAACCGATTGCTTTACAATAGGAGTATAAACTAAAAACTAAATATCAATAGTTCAAGGAAAAAGCAACAGTCAAATATCAATCTTCTTAATCCTCACTTTTTTAAAGTAACAAGCGAGATTTATTATCAAATAACAAAACATTAAGACCCGACCACCAGTTAACCCACAAACGAATAGTTACTGGTACTCGATTTTGTCCTAACCTCTAGCAATTTGATAAATTTGAAGTTTTATCAAAATGAATAATTTCTATAAACAAAGTATATCAGTCTTTTTTTCCTTTCTAATTTAGTGTTCATAATTGATGCAGGAGAAGTGACTTGATTTAAAAAAAAAAAAACTGATTTCTTCTCATGCGATGCATTTTCTCCCTCGTTACAAACCTCAGGAATAAGGTTCAGTGTCGTGAAAACTGTTGAGGCAGCGAAGCCAAATATACATCTCATATCAAAAACTAACGAAGATTAGAGAATAAAAGAGGACATCAGGCTAAAATGAACATCGCAATTAAGGGCTACATAAAAGTCATACATAATTCATATACCTTCACTGTGTTTAAGCTCTCCCTATTTAATAATAACAAGAACTAAAGATCATAGTGAATGAAACAGCTAACTTCATCCTTCATGTAATTGGCACAATGCCATGGTGGTCATATTCCAGAAGACTAAACACCATAAATGTTGAACGTTTGTTGTTTGGAATTTCTCATTCTAAATGACTAGAAGGCTAATCAAGTATAGCCTAGAAGAGCGGACCGGATAAATTGCGTATATTAGTGTAACTAATGTTCTTTTATTGGTCTCTAATCATGCTTAAGCCAAAGCATTGGTAATATGTTAATGTAGTTGCTATGACTATATCGAACCCGCGACCAATTCACTGGTTTGATCAATCCTGCTGATCGCCTTTTGCTCGTTCATCTCCCAATTCCGATTAATGTAAGCTGTCAGAAGGTTTCAGGTTAGAGAAATGATAAGTAATTGAAAGTTTGACAAGAAATGTGTGGGAGAAGTACAATGTTGTTTTGAGGCTGCTTCCAGTAGAATCCATGTAGAGCAACAGGCAAGAGATTGCCCGCTGCAAGAACGTAAATTATCAAGGCGTGCTTCCCCATCCACTCGAACACCAGCCCTCCGCGCCTGTACCCGTATACATCAACCTGAAGAAAACAATCAGTTTACTATTGAACAAGGATGATAGAAACCCGAACCACACAATTCGAATGAAAAGAAGATCTAACCACTAAATAGACTCCAACGAGTAGCAAGCCAGCAGCACCAGCTGTGATACACATGTAACTGAATGTGAATAGCGCCTTGTTGGCGTGCATTCCTGCACGAGTACAACCAAATAAATATACAAATCGCGATCTGAGAGGGAGAAAACTCAAACAGCTCACCGAAAAGATCCAAGGCTAGTCCCAAGATCACGAGAAAAGCGGATTGAACTGCCCAACGAGAAATTCTATCCCTGTGATCCTTAAATTCGATGACGATGTGCCCAAAATGCAGACCGATCATGCAGGTGACTATTGCCATTGCTGAACTACAGAGACAGAGTACGAGGAACAGTAAAAATCGGGAAAAGAAGAACGAAAGTTGATGTTGTATGATGACAAACCTCAGGATCCCTTCGGGGTCGAATGGAGCTTGGCACCAAGAAGGAGCATCGGTAGGTAGAGGTCCGTAGTCCGGAGAATTTATACTGCATTCCTGGATCGACCACGAAGAAACGGATATAGAAGATAAATGACAGTCGAATCATAGAGCAAGCAAGTGATTAACGCACCTCTGTTCGTGCATAAACTGGCCTTTGGTACAAGTGGTTAACTCCGAGTATCGTGCGATCGATCATACCAACAGCATTGCAAGCAGGGCCAGTGTCACCCCTAACTCCACATTTCACCTTAGTGCGGGATTATCGAATTAGTAAAGTTGTTGCTACTGCGTATGATTGAAAAAGTTGCAGACACTTACTGAAAAAGTCTCTGACTGAGAGAGAGAACCATCAACTGGAATCCGGTACTCCCAATCCGGGACATACAAGCCGTATAATAATGATAGATACATCATAGTGATCACCAAAACCACTGCCCTGAGAACAACCGTACATATTATGATTGAAGATATCAGACCGAATCCGATGACCATTGTAGATGAATAAGAAAGGAAAAATGGTAATTACCATTGGAACCGGTACTTCCTAAGAACAGAGAACTTTTTGCCAACGTTGTCATTATCCTTGAGCCAAATTTCAACTACCGCTCCAACCAAATATGCTATTGCTATCCTCTGACAGAAGACAAAAATATATCTTCAGACAAAAAGTTATTGCATTTTAGAAGACATCTGAACGTCGAATCCTGGGATACGAGATAGCAAACCTGAAGGATTCCCATCCATCGAATTTTTCGTACATCAACTCCATAAGTAAGACTGTGGATGCCATGTATAAAGCCACCTAGAAACGAAAAACAACTAGTAATTAACATGATTTATTGAATTTATCAGCACGGTGATTACAAGTAGCTCTGCTGAAAATCATGTGCACGGTTCTGGTTTTTCGGACCTTGGAGAAATACACCGAGAACGAAGAGCTTGAGACACCGGAGAAAGGCCTTTCGAGTCGCAACCATCTTGCTTCGTACATTCTGAATGAAACCAGAAAAAGAGTATATAATTGTTATACTAAACATCTTATGATCAAGTACTTGTTACTATATGGAGTTCCAATCACCTTGTATGTAAATGCCAATGAGACACCAACAATGAAGAGAAAAAATGGGAAGACAAAATCTGCTAGTGTCACACCGTTCCAAGGCGAATGGTTGATTGCAGGAAGGATCCCGCCAGCGTCATCAACAAAAATCATCAGCTGCAAACACAAAAAGCAATAGAAGCATTGTTCACAGAAGCTCCAGACCAGGAAGAAAACGTTGGAATTGATCGAATCATGAGCTTGCACCTAGAAATCGTCGATGTTCATGCTCCGTTAAGAAAACATCGACCAGAATAGGAATATGGACATGAAAAAGACCATATAACTGCCAGAAGCGCCTTTACGAGTCGCAAACTTAAACCCACAACATACTGTCCATCAGTGTTTCGTATCAAATTGATTGAATCACGCTCGGATTCCACAATCAGAATTGGCCCTCATCATGAACAGCAGACTAAAATTCAAAAAACGAAAGGAAGAGACCGAGTTCCACATACACCACTCTGCCTGCTTGCTTCATCGATTGCTACTCGATCGAACTTGAAGTAAAAGTTTAAAGTGAAGCAAGGAAAAGGCAAACACATCAGGATACTTACGACATTCACAGAGCAAGTACAAGGAATGTAACCCCTAGTGTCATAGCTCAGATGCCAATCTGATGCCACCAGACCAAGTCAAACTAACTGTCTAAAACAAGCTAAAACAAAAAATTAATAAGACTCCCTCCCTCTCCTTTTTGTCCTCTTCCTTCATTATGTCAAAGCCCAACACAGTGAGACCCAGAATTCTCTTTGACCTCACACAAAAAAGAACACACCAAACACACAGAAAAAGTCACAAAAACTGTCCTTTACATCCAACAAAAAGAGAGAACAAATGTAAAAGAGACTATACTAACGTATGTAAAAGACATCATTTAGAAAAAAGAAACCACCCTAAATAGGCGCCATAATGCTCGAACTCTCAAAAAAGGAGAGATTGAACGAAGATGAGAACTTTACCGCAACAGTTAAACCGCGAAAGATGTCGAGGGAAACAAGGCGCTGGCTCTGCTTCTGCCCTAATAAACCCAGTTGTTGTTGCTGTTCTCGTTTTGTGTTTAGAGAAGAACTTGGTGTCAGTCCCACCTTCTCCACAACTCCCCCATTAATGGGTTTATTGACACCAACATGATCATCATCAACACCCAACTCCAAGTCTCCTCCTACTTCTTCCTCTTCTTCACCACCATTGCAACCCTTCATTTTCCACTTCTTCTTAATCTCCTCAACATTGCACCCTCCAATAGGTTGGTACATGGCCATTGTTGTTTTTTACCCTCTCTTTCCTCTCTCTCTTTCTATCCTAGAGAGAAAAAGAAGGTGAGAGAGAAAAAAGGAGGGAGAAAAAGAGACTACAAATATCTACAAGTGAAGCCAGCCCCCTTCTCTCTCTCTCTAAATATTACATGCATTGATTAGATTACCATGCAGACAAGGTATCTTCTTTTAACAAAAAATCTAAGCTCCTTGTCTTTTTCCCTTTTTCTTTTAAGTTTATATTTTTATTTTTCTTCTTCTCTTTGGGTATCCTGAAGTCCCAAGTGAAGTGAAAGGAGGGGAGAGAGATAAACGACACTGGTTTCTTCTTCTTCCTCTCCTCTCTAATTTTTTTGAGTGGAAATTCGTCTCTATTTATAATAGTCTCTTTATAAATTGTAGTAGTTGCACTTGCACCCTGAAGGCAGATAAATAAATAAATAACTATCCTAATTTTAACTAAAAAAACAAAGGTAATAAATGAATGGTTAAGTCCAATTAACATGGGACGTAACGTTTGTTTAATTGGATTCAGAAATGATTTACACAAAAAATGAAAAATTGAAACTTCTTAAAATTACATCCACAGATTTTGTCACACCGGATCTTTTTAATAGAAATCGAGTGATTTATAAACTCGATTTTTTTTATCACATGACACATTTTTATCTTACTTTTTTACAATATTATAACCTATTTTATTCTTTTCTATATCTCTTTCTTTATTCTTTTCTATTTTTTCATCTATTTCTTTCAGATTTGAAATTTTCTTAAGATTAATCTCCTAACTGGCACAATAATGTTATAAATTTCACCTTAAAAAATTATGTACCGGATAAGTACCAAACAAAGTTTTGATGCGCTATGGTTACGAGAGATATGTTCAGTTTAACGAAGAGGATGAAATTGTATGCCACTAGGAGATAAATTTGGTACCGGAATTGGATTCCTTTGCACTAGTGTTTTTTTTTAGTGGAATTATTTTTATTGATTTATAAATTTAAATAATCCACTCTGAAAAATAATGTGTCACTTTTTAATATACCAATTCGTTTTTTTATTGTAAAAAATTTACAATGGAGCTCATACGTCATCAAAGTACCTCTTTGTAAAACAATTTTTCTAGTAATCCGCTCTCGCGCAACGATGTCGATGCCTGTCTCCCGTATCTATATTCTGTCCCTCGTATGCCGAGTAAGAATGATACAAAAGATATCTACGGAGAAACTATTATTTTATCTTATTGTGGTAAGTTCGATATCCATTTCTTTCCAAATATAAATAATTTGAAATTATATAAGTTATATAGTTTATTTTTCACAAACCACATTAAATTCTAGAATCTGAAACATAACGGTAAAAAAATAAGTAACTCGAGAAGCAACAATCATGAATTAATAACAAAAAATACAGAGTAGTCTATCTTGAATCAAATTCCAGACACAACGAATCGGTCATTTTTTCAGCAGCAATAAAAAAAATTATCTTTTCCCTAAAACGTAAGAGTAACGTGGCAGTTGAAATAGGTTACTTTGCCAAATATAAAGAAAATACATTATCTCCCAACAATATTTGTACCAAAAAATCAATATTCTCGCAATATTTAACAGGATATGATTTAACCAATGGAGATTTTTTTTTCTTCTGTAATGTGATATTTTTTTCATGGATTTTTTACTCAATAGAGTTTTAAGGCGACATCACAACCTTGCTAAGAAAATTCCGATGTAAATGTCTGTTTTTGAGTGGAAGAATATTATAAAAGACAGGGTCATATTAATTTTCTAATTTCAGACATTTCACAGAGCCACCAACAACTTGTAATCATGGCCAGAGAACGAGATTCGCTCTGATCACTTCATCTGAACAAGTCGACGAGTTCTGCTATTCAATATCTAGTTTGTTGGCGATCATTAATGTAGGAAGGGACGGCGAAGGTTGGCCTCTAATTGGGGGAGGGAAGAGGTTGAGAAAATTACAAAATAGCCTGTGAAAATTACGAATTACAATTAATTTTCAATTTTTTTTATTAAATTACAAATTACTTTCATATATTTTTTGAAAATAAAATATCCTAAATTACGTCCCTTCATTAAAAAAAATCTATTGAATCGCTTTATGTCCCTCGGTTGGGTTCGAAACGTTTCCGAGTTTTCGTGATTTCATTTCCTGGTGACACGCCGGTAGACTTTCCAATGGGGGAATAATATATCATCGTATAACGTAACTTTCGGCCTACCTAAATTGAAATCCTTATCCTGAATTTTTTTTGCACCTCGTATTATCTGGACATTTATTACGTCTTTCTTAGTTTGAGCTGAATATTTTTTGGAAAATATCAAAATTGTTTTAACAATATGCAATCTTACTAATATTATATTTTTAGTAACACAAACATAAAATTTTATTTGATTAAAACAAAATAATTATCGGTTCATATTCTGATCAAAAGAATAGCATATTCAGGTTCATCCCCTATGGTTGGCCTTTATCTTTGCTCTTTTGAAATGTTATTACGTGTGCGGGTAAGTTGGTTACATTTTTAGTGCGACAAAAGTGTGACGAGACACGATATGCACTTTATGCCTCACTTTGAAGTTTTTCGGCGGAGCATGTATCATAACAACAAAAATTATGAGGGATAAATCCTCAATTTTTATTTTCTTCTTTCTTGTAAGTGCCAAATCCTCGCCTTTATATTTATCTGTAAAAAAAAAAGGCACAGTTATCTACCTCACTGTCCTCACATTATCGGAGTTCTTCGAAATGGATCCCAAGATCGAGTTTAAAAGAAATATCATTTGGTATCAAATAGATTGAATGAATTAGTATAAATTTGAATCGATCGATCTTCAATATTAAATTATTTATTGGATCAATTTGTATATTTAGAATTCGAAATTTCAAATTCGCATTATCTCATTTCATAATTTGAATCAAATCCAAAACATATAACCCTTGGTTGTTTTGGAAGGGAAAACCTTACTTCATATTTTACATTTAAGATTAGTAGTGAGGGTGACTGGTTTCAATATCATCCTAAAATAACAGAGAGAGCGAGACAGCGAATATTTTTGTGAGAGTGATGCATTATTTCGTACCAACTAATTAATTGACTTTCCATAAAATTAATAAAAGGATTCAAGTTTTAGTACTTTCAAATTTAATGATGGCAGGTAGAAATCTCTGGTATCAATTATTCGAAACATCTAAAAAAATTGCCTAATTGTAAAAGAATGGACACAAAAGTAGGAAAATTATGTGGTACCCCATTTCAAACAAGCGGTCTTGAATTTATAATTGTTAAAAAGATTTATTTATTTAGAGATATGACTAATCAGTACAACAAAAATATAAGGGTTAATTACCCTCAGATCCCTGTCATATGGTCGAATTTGCGATAGGGTCCTTGTTTAATTTGAATTAGATATAAGGTCCCTGTATTACAACGAAATATTGATATTAGGTCCCTGGCTGAACCCTCGCTGACATCATCAATTTTTTTTCATTTTTTTGTCATTAAATTGACCAAAATACCCATAGACCAAAAATAAAAAAATCACCCTTCTTCAACCTCACGTAAGGGAGGAGGGGCGCCGGAAGACCAAAAAGTGGGGTTTTTGATTTCGGGCGGTTGAGGGGTGGAGGAGGACGTCGGAGGAACGTCTTAGAGTGTTGAGTACGAATCTGGGCACCGATCGTCGCGGCAGAGCTCGGAGCACCGTGGGCGGCGGTGGAAGCAACCGCAAAGGGGGCCGACGCGGGGGGCCTAACTGCTGAAGTTGGAGGGTCGAGGGACCAATCGGCGAGTTCCTCTTGACGAGAGGATGGCCATGATGAGGCCCGATCCCGACGGCATGACCGAAAGCAGCAGCAGCGAGAGGAGGAAAGTCGGAGGAGGAGCTGAGAACGGGGGTAGCGAACAGGGGGACTAGAGGAGTCGGGGGAACCACCGGAAGGATCACCCGGCCGAGGGGGTTGCCGATCTGACCTCCGATCATGATGGCGGAGCCATACGCGACGGAGATCGGAGGTGGAAAGAAGTCGGCTGTAAAAAAAATGGAAGAGAGGGAGGAGAGAGGGATGCGTGAGAGGAAGGGTAAAAATTTATTATTTATTTTTTAATTGTAAGGGTATAAATGTCATTTCAAATGTCCAAAAAAGAAAAATTTTGTGCTGACGTCATGCAAGGACCCCTAATAAATATTTCGTTATAACACATGGACCTTATATCTAATTCAAATTATACAGGGACCCTATCGCAAATTCGACCATAAGACAAGGACCTGAGAGTAATTAATCCAAAATATAATAATATTCATATGTTAAATTTTACAAAACCAGAAAAAGATAGGTGAAATTTGTGGAAGGCATGTGCGTTGGGAGGCATATTCCTGTCTTCAGTGGCAGTGTTATGATGTTCTATTTCGGTGGACATTCTTAATATTTCACATTCTACGGAGAAGCACTAACGAGGTCTCGTTTGCCACACATCAAATGGCATGTGCCTATGCCATGTGATACTGTGATCTTTCAATTTTATTCATTGAATAATCAAACACTAACGTTAAATTTCTCAATAATATATTATATTGTCATAAATTTAAATCTAACATCTACTTGGAAAAAAATATAAATCCAGAATGCACGAGAGTACCATTAGAGGCGGTGTTTGGAGGATTCTCTGTGGGCTGATTTGCACACCTGGATTCTCACAGCTTATTAGGCCCATTTTCAGTCAACATCCGAAATAACGGCCCATCATTTCTCTTCCATTCGCGAGAGACTTCGAGATAATACGTAAATAGGAATGGCCATGGGATTATTATGATTTATTATAGCATCAAATTATGACCATCTTTTATGGTTGGATACCGATCTTTATTTTATATTTTTTGAAACTAAAGATTCAGATAGAATTTAAGTCAAAATACCGAGCATGATGAAGAAGACTGTGTGTTCATAATATTTCAATATTTATTTAATTATTAAAATAAATTATCAATTGATTGTTCATAATAACAAGGAGATACTCGAAAATATGAACGTAATTGATCCGTTCATCAAAATAAACTAATAAAAAATCAAACAATAAAAATAATGAAATAATGAAACCAAAGAAGCAAATAAAAAAGTTGAAATTTGGTGGGTTCATATTTCAAATTTCATATTATATTGAGTAATTAACATATTTTTTATTAATATCATTGAAAAGACGGGTGGGATTCACATAGTAATTAATATTTATCATTTCATTTTTAACATATAATACAAAATTAAGTATATAGTTTATCGGATCGAAAGCTTCTCAAGAATCAAATTCCTTGCCCATCACCACAATTCATTTGCTTTTGCCATTGTTTTCGTAAATAATGGTGCGTTGTGAAATTAGCTAGTATCTGTTTTCTGGTGACTGGAATTTGCTAGTATCTGATGCTTAGGCCTCCGAATCTAGATTGCGTTTGAAAATGCAATGGAAGGGCAATTAGTTTTGATACATGTTTTTTATGGGTGAATTAAATTTGATGTAAGTGGTGGAACTGCTTTTCATATTTTCTAAATTATTAAGTAAGTAAAAAACGATACAAACGAAGAAGATATTTACAAACTCATAAGAATTTCACGGAATATAATAACCGTCAAATTTGTTTAGAAATTTGTTATCTAATGATTGTTAATTTACAGAAGCCAAAACGTGTTACTTGTCATCACGAGGGAGCTCGTCAATGTGGCCGCGTGTGATAAATTAAATATTGGTTTCATGGTTCTTGGAATTCAACAGATTGGTCCCTGTAGTTGTTCGAGAAACTTCAATTGAATCTCTGCGGTTCGCAGTTTCATCAATACAATAACTCTTCAAGTTCTTCAAGTATCAATCTAAGACCCTGATTCGTTGATAAAAGAATACCAAACAATTATGTGCACATTTTATGTGCGTTAAGGTTAAATTCGGTCCTTTGTATCAAAAAAATAGAATTCGAAAAAAAAAACAAAATACAAGCAGAATAAACCACAACATCACAAAAGGAGAATTGCGTTTGAAATTTGGTCAATTTTAAAATAATTTTTCAGCGAAGAATCTTAAAATATAATACTTTCGAATGCGAGGGATGATATAATAATATTATGAACAATAAAGATCGCATTTGTTAGGTCGGACATTCTAAGCGGGGAGAATTTGCCTTAATAAATTTCTGCATGCACACACGATGTAGGGCATAAACAGTACACGTTTTAAACTAGTATATTAATTAAACTTATCTACTACTCAAAATCTTGACTCATTAAACACTTTTTAAACTAGTATCAAATGCACAACAACTTTCGTTCCGAAAATCTGTCTGCAAAGAATCAGAGTCCAGAAAAAACCAGAATTTTTATGAGAGGGGCAATTCTCTTGGAATTTAGCATTCCAAAACCGAGGGTCCCAACTCCCAACTAGGTTCGGATTCTTTTCGGACCCTCCCTAAAATAATAATAATAATAATAATAATAATAATAATAATAATAATAATACTCTAATATGCTTACCTTTTATGGAAATTTACGATTATATTCATACATTTTGGAAGTATTACCATATAGTTCATAAAGGGTGAAAATTATCATACTTATATATTAGAGATTTAAAGTTTGCAATTTTTTTTCAAATAAGAAGGGACTACATAACAAAACTTCCAAAATATAGACCAAATCTTGTTATTTCTACAAAATTCAGAGACAAAAAAATAGTGTTTCCCCAAAATTATCAAATTATAGGTAATTATATACTCGTCCTAAAGAGTATGGAGTTCAAATCATTTAGTACACAACAATATTTAAAACACTTATTGAAATAATTTAATCACCTTTAAAACTTAAATTAATCGACTCAATATACCAAATAACAATCAATCTAAACAAAAAAACAATCAATCGAAACAAAATTAATTAAAAATTGAAAATTCAAAAATCATTAAAAATGTTACACCTGTACGAATTAATTACTTGTATTCCACGCGTTCTAGTAAAAACGTTTAGTGCAAATAATATCTTTGCTTACCCTATAAAGAGGCGGTAGAGATTACACCACCTAGTAATTTCTTCGCAGCTTCTCGCTCTCTCGCGCTCTACCTCGCTCGCTTCCGCTCCAGGTACGCCCAATCCAACTCTTTTCCAATATTAATTATTATTTTTCGATGAAGTTAATTCTCTTAATTGGGTTCTCCTTCTACCGATCGCTTGAATTTTTTGAATTTTCTGGAATTTTCCTGAGTTGCTACAGTAATTCGGTAAAATATAGAGATATTTTTGTGAATCTGTGGGAATTGGGTTAGGGTTTATACAGGGTAGATCTGGGTTCAGTTTCGAT
>SOPF01025172.1:2999-13989 GCA_012979155.1 Hypericum perforatum | reverse complement strand
ATGTAAATGAAACCCGTCCTTTGCTTTCGATGCAACAAAAAAAATTCGGGCTTTTCAGCAGCCATGATTTTGATGTCTGAAGTTTTGCAGCTTATTTGACGCGGTACGATTTGTTTTCTATTGTCTAGGAGTATTAATTTTAGTGGCCGGCAACGTCAAGAACAAAGCGGATTTTAGATTTGAAATCGAAGAATAAAGTGGTTAGCCACTATCATATGATTATGTAATATTTGATATATTCTTAGAATTGTGTATTAGAATCTTCATATTCAACCCAAAATATATTGATGAACACTTATTTATCTCATATGTTCAAATCGATGTAGAACATTAAACTAAAATATATTTATATAATTTACAGGGAGTTAGTCTCTCCAAATACTCATTTGGCTGGATATGATTTACAGGGATCACATCCAACAGAAACAACATCAAGGCAGGCTATTCTCTACTGTGAGTTATTTTTACAAGATTTTTACAAGATAATTTTATTGAGATGGACGACCCCAAATTCACAAGAGAAAATTTCTTTACTGAGGCTAGTAGACGTTCGAATTGGAGTTGAGAACATGGTTAACTTGTTTATGACTTATTTATTTTGTGTATTTATATAAGGGCTTGAAATCACCATTTCAAAAATAATATATTTACTGCTAATTTGGGTCACCGAAAGAACCTTCTCTGATCAGATTTTTACAAATTCCAAGAAATATAACTACTAAAAAATACTCAGATTAATTAGAGCGATTTTTTTTTAAAAAAATACTCACTTATTTTAACTTAATTAAAAAAAATTAAATGATAATCATTGTTAAATATTTTTTTGACATTTTTTCAAAACTGGATTGGGCTTGATCTCACGCATGGGCTAGGCCGGCCCATCGTTCTCTCTCTTCCCTCTTAATCTCTCTAGAAAATTTATAATTCATATTCAATCCATCTTTGGAGAAATTGAATATGATTAATGTTTAGATAAATTAGAATTCGAACTAATTAGATTCAAATCTGAACTTTGTTCAGATATAATTGGATAACATGCCACCGGATGCAGCCTTCTACGTTTTTTTTTTAGTTCCAACGAAATAGAAAATACACCAAATGCATATAAGACGCCAAAGAAAAGAAAAGGTTGACCTATGTTTGTTGTTGAATGAATTTGTAAGCGCAAGGTCAACAGTCTACCGCCAAGGCAAATTTTATGGTGCTCGTCATATTTTAAAGTAATTAATACCCATATATAGATATCTGATACCAGAGAATCATACCAAACGTTGACTTGGGCTTGTTTAATCGTGAGCCGTTTGTCACTGGCTAAAACGTTGACTGTGGTTTCTGGGCAACTAAAGAAATAAAAAGGCAGATTACCGATGAGGTTCGATGTATGTTATATCGTTAACAGTTTGAAATTAAACCTGTTTCCTCTTAGCAATGTCAATGAAAATATCGACGAAAAAATAACTCTTGATTACAGAGTAGAAAGTTCAATTGGTAGGATTTAATAATATTTTTTAATTTATGTTGAACTCTTCAATTTTTCTCTATTACATGCAGCGTGCACGAAAATTGTCATCTACGAATATGACGAGACGATAAATTCTCCCAGACTGATCATGGGCTATCCCGGACCTCATGAGTAACTTCGAAGCCCATTCTTTGTCTCTCCGTCGTGTTTTAGAATTAGGGCCAAAAGTGTATTGGGCTTGATCTCACACATGGGCTAGGCCGGCCCATCGTTATCTCTCTTTCTCTGACATCTGTAATTAATCTCTGTCCCTAATCTTAATATACTTTCCTTGTCCGTTCTCTCTCTCCTCTCTCTCTGATCTCTCTCCTCTGGATGGTGTCAAAAGGTAATACCTACCCTCTGTCGAGACTTTCTCCGATCCCGTGCTCTATCTCTATTTATTCCTTTTTTTTTCTCCATTTCGGTATATTTGTTCCATGCCATCTTATATTTGTATATTTTATATCTGTCTTAATGCCAGAGTTTCAAGGTGAAAGATTGCTACTTTATGATGTGATCTATCTGGGTTTTGATTCTTGTTTAGGGATCGATCGTTAGGTAGATGCAATATAGTGCCATTTTTTCGGGCCGACTAATCTAGGTTCTAGCCCGGCAAATAATCTTGTTGATGATGATGATGATGATGATGATGATGATGATGATGATGATGGTGGTGGTGGGCAGTGTGTGTTTTGGTTGCACTTGTCTGCTGGTGCTAGTATGTGATTGAGGTTGTCTATTGATCGATGCATCGAATGGTCTAGTAATTGGTGAGTCGCGACAGTTTGTTTTGGCGTGTATTTGTACTGGTCTCTGCTTATTATGGTCCTTGAAGAGATTGTTTTTCACTTGGATGATGCCTGAATGAATTAGTTTACTTGTAGATCTGTAGATATCAAACGGTCTAGCTCTTGCATAGATCTTGTGATCATATTACACAATCAAATTTATCGCTGGAGCGGAAGTTCGACGCTCGTATGCGTTTGTGTTTGTAGTTTAATAGGAAGCTTGTTGAAATGTGATCTTAGGCCCCTCTGGCAGAATCTTGTTTTCTAGTATGACTTCAGTTTGATATGTCACTCCTCCTGGCGTTGAAGAAGCCGACATGTCTTATTGGAATTGTAAAATTACCTCTCTTCTGTATTTTGGAGGTGCTATTAGTTAATTCTCTCTTTTGACATTTTTTAGCTTCGCTTGGAGATTAGTTAGCAGCTGTAGCAGATGAAAATCTCTCTTATCTTGTTCCGCAACCATTTGCTGGTCGAATTTCTGGTGTGCATTGTTGTATTGCCAGGATTTCTCTAGTGTGTTCATATCTCATACCCTTCTTCCTATCTTGTAATGCAGGAAGTTAACTGTAACATTCAGAATTTTCTTCAAGTACTTTAAATTCTCGCACCTTTGACGTAACCTAAGAATGGAATATGGAGAGATCCTGAAGACCGTGTTTCCGCTGCTGGATGGTGTGGACCTGGCTTCTTGTATCGTTGTCTGCAAACAGTGGAGAGATATAGGTCGGGATGAGTACTTCTGGAAATGCTTATGTGTCAGGAAATGGCCTTCTATATGCAAGAGGCCTAATCCTCCCACCATAACCTATTACAAGCTGTACCAAACCTTCTACAAGCGCCAGAATCGGCGGGCCTTGCCTCCCCCTAGATTGTCCTTTGATGTCCTGGAATTCTACATCGATATCTGGGCGGATGAAAAATTGATCTTTTCAGAAGTGGTCCCAGGTCCTGCACTGCAGGCTGGAACCTCGGTGCCGCCGCCTGGAACTGGTGAATTGTTTAGGTTTCACAATGAAGGACCTGATTATAAGATGACTATACCTGTTATGCCGAGATTCAAAGTCCCGTCCAGCCAGGCTGTGTGTGTTTCTGTACTAGTTGTACGCAAGGACTCCAACAGGGTTGCCACCATACTCAACAAATCAAATTTTGATTATATAGATCGAACAGCTCGGAGAGCCTTGGCATTTGACTACCTCGACTTATCTCCTGAACACCCTTTCATTTCAAGTGTCCGAGGATGGATGTCGTTGCTCTTCGTTGAAGATGAGAATGATGGAGCACTTGACGTCTTTGGGATTCAGATGGATTTTTGCGATGTTGCAACCTCCAGGGACGAGGTTTTGTGGCTGCTAGACATTCTTGATTGGAAGTGATTGTCTTTGGCCTGGATCTTGCCTAATGTATTTATCTATGCTCTTGTACATGTATTTATACTCAGTACGGGTCCATATCTTAAATAACAGTATTCATGTCTTCAACATTCAGTATTTCTCTATTGAGCATTGTAATAATAATGTCAACAACAAGAGATCCATTGGTTGTTTTGTGAAATCTTAAAATATTGTATTTTCTCGAATTCTTTTTCTTCACAGTACAGAGAAGCCATTCCCAATTTACAGAGCTAGGCTCAAATCACGAACCAGCAAAAAAATTCGTCTCTTACTCTTCCACGCCCTTTGACAATTTCAATCCGAGAGGCGTCGTAAGAGTTTCTATTAAGAGTGAAGTTTTTTTTTTGGTAAGTAAGAGTGAAGTTATACTACTCCTCAAAGGTCAAATACACCAAACACCATAGTGAGTACATCAAAGGTCGAGATATAAATCTAACATAACAAAGAAATGTTAAATACAGGAATCAAAATCACGGAGGATCAAAGGCCCAATGGAGCGGTCTGCAGTCTGCCGCAACCGGAGAGCTTTATCGCATAGAGAATATGAGAGGTATCCTCCTCTCAAGAAAAGTCCATAGAAATTGCGAGATGCCACTTCTCGGCAGCAAGCTCCGCATGGAGCTCAGCATCTTGCACCTCAATGCCGTCCATAATTGAATTAAGGCTTAGCGTCGACGGAAGTCTCACTGGAGACTTGGTTTTCTGTTTCCGCAATGGAAACGTCAAAAGTGCAGCAGCTTTTTCCATGAGCTTTCTTTTGTGGCAGCTCAATCTGGTCGGGGTCGGTTGGAATGAGAAGGGATGACGCTTGTTTGATCTCTTGGGAGCAGACACGAGCTGCATTGCCGCGTCAAAAGAAGCATCCGCTGCAATAAACATCTGCTTAGACCAATCATCCACGCCAGCAGAAGAGGACTCCACTTCATTGGAACTCGATGGGCCAAAGCTCTGCAAAACAGACAAAGGGGGCTGCTGCCCACCCAAGTCACCCTCCAAACCAACCGAGGATGCAGCAGAAGGCTGCCTACTAGCCGTAGGAAAACCATCTGTGGCATCCAACCCGTCAGTGACAATTGGCAAAAAGAACCAGCCATGGCCAAATCATCCTCCCCCAAGACACCAACAGAAGGAGCTACAAAAGGTTGTTACACATCAGCAACAGGGGGGCCCAACGGCAATAACAATGGAACAGCAGGAGAAACAAATGGATCGCGATCAGAAGAAGAACAGCCCACGATCAGAACCAACACTAGTCACTTGCGATCCAACCAGTCGTCCAGACACTCATCAGGAGGCAAATAAACGTGAGTGACCGAGCCACTAGGGACCACCGGAACAGGCTGTCCGAGGGCCGCAACAGAAGCGCGACCTCGCAGCCCCGTGGAGCATCGTAAGAAGCCCCATGTTGGGGGGCCAGAGAGGTAGGAGAGACCTTTGCTCCCTCCCAAGCGAACTTTGCCAGAAGTGTCAGAAGAGTTTGACTGGCCACTTATTGATTGATTACTTGGAAGATGGGTGCAGTGAGACTCTACCTGACTGAATCCGTAGCTGGCCCTTACTGGTGTACTGGTATGTTTACTTTTAACTGGTTTGTTTCTTTTCAATTTATATATGGGTTCTCGCCCCAGACTCGGATCTTTGGTTAGAGATAGACTTGGATCTGAATCGTTTTTAATTTTCACTTAGCTGCATTTAAGTGTTTAATATGTATATGTGATCGCAAATATAGACACACACACACACACAAGTAGAAGGAAGACATATTAAAATTCTCGACTTCGCATATTATATTATTTCTTATCATTTGAACAGAATCATTGCCTTTAAAAGTTTAAAACACCATCGAATGTTTGACCAAACACCCAATTAGAAGCAGCAACATCATTGAATTGCAGGGTCTTCCCATCATCAGTAGTAACCATGAAAGACAGGCTCTGACCGACCAACTGAGCTGAGGTCTGCCAGTTCTGGCCCCAGTTCCTGGACATGGGTATCCATCTGGTTTCCGACCCTTTGATCGACATGTTGACAACGTCGCCCGACCCTCCCACATTGTAGACCAGTACCAACATCCAATAAGGATTGCCCTTGATCTCGAACTTGACCCCGCCTTCCTTGACGCACGACACTCTTCGATAGTAAATGGGGACAATTCCGGCCCGGTAATAGGCGATCCTGGTGAACATGGGCATGGACAAGTCGAAGTGTTGGAGCGGCGGGTTGCACCAATTGCCGTCTGGCTTGGAATAGTTCGGAGGGCAGAAATTGGTCGCGGTTACTCTGATCGAGCCGGCGCCCTGGATGCACCACTGAGGATCATCGACACACAATATCTCGAAGCAGGCGCCGCACGAGAGGCCATTGTTAAACAACGCAGTGCTTAAGGCCGCTGTTTGGAGGCCGTAGCCTTGCTGGAACAGGTCTCCGTACCCACAAGCTCCCTCTGCTCGAAGTTGAAGATCACAAGTGACGTGTGTCACACACAATAAACCCAATTAGTATTCAGAGTCGAACAAGATATTTTTCGGGTTCAAACAAATATCGAAAAATACTTACGCATGGTTTCCCCGCCAGTCATGTCACCATAAAATGTTGCATGGGCAGGACTCCATCCATGTCCCAAAGCATTAGCTGAATGTTCACCCACTAATACCAAATGGATGATTAGTGCTACAACAATCTTTACAGCAGACATTTAGCCAGTGAACAGTGAGTGAGAGAGAGAAGTGAGGGAAAGATCAGTTTTTTTAGGAAGAGGGAAAAATTAGATAGAATTTGAAAATGCTTTCTTATTTAACTTGAATTTATAGCTTTAAAAAATTGGAAGAGATAATGCTGTAATTAGAATATTACCAAGTATATTAGTAGTATTTATTGGATAACTATTCAAGGTTCCAAGCAAGTTTTTCAAGAAACTTATTAAGTTGACATAAATAGTAAGAGACAAGGTATTGCATTCCAAGCAAGTTTTTCATTAATAGTAAGGCATGTTATTTTGGTTCAAGAAACTTATTAAGTTGACCACATAGTCTAAAACATACAAGAAAAAGAAACAAGCGATTGAGACGGTTGAGACAGAAACCAACAATATATAACGAATTGGCATTCAGTAAAAGAGAAAAATTCGGCCATTAACTTTACAATTGAATTAGACCAGAAGAGTCACTATCCGAACTGTATTTCATCCGCAATAGGCAATTCAAGATTCATTACTTGTGACATTGAATCATTGATCGGATTCTATAAACGAGGTCTCGTTGTCTCAATTCAAAGCCTATTTATAACAAAACCAAATATCCCGTACCAAAATACATAACAACAAATCACATTTTGACAATGGAATAAACAACAATAGCAAAACTTGTCAATTATTAGCAATAAAAATACTAACAATAAAGATCGAGAGTTCTTCTTTTGCCAAATATTAACAATAAAATATTTAATTCTCAGAAAAACTATCTGTGTATCATTGGTAAAGACTATTCTTCATTATGTTCAAAAGTGACTTAATCGTCGCAATGGTCCACAAAAATTTAGGAATCAATATCTAATGCTCTACCTCGATTCATTTTCAGGTCACGGCAATTGTGTGATATAACCGATTTATTTATGGAAAAATTGTTAGTATAGATGTCCTAGAGACAATCATATTAAAGACATTGTACTTGATCATATTCAGCTATTTCGACATTATACTTAATGAATATAATGTTTGATTGTTTGTATTTATTCATGTAAGTATTCCCATGAACTAGTGTTGTCATTAAGAATGAGAGATCTTAAATGACTATGGACATAGTTCTTAAATGGCCCCAATCATTGATCATCGGGAATGGGATATCAATGATGCAATGGAGATTGGTGTGTGATCTGCATCATATCCTTAGAGGATGTAGTGGTTCTCACAACTACAGGATACTAGATATTTCATGATAGATGCACAGGTACTTTGGAGCGTATTGGTATACCTAGCCGAGAAACCGTTTGGTGTATTCTATTTACGTGTCTACGGGAATATCAGTTTGTGGAGTAGTGTGATAGTCCTTTGACTTGAGGTCAATACGCATGACATGTACGGAGTGATGGACCTTAACCATGACCAATACTTGCACTCCTAACGGAATAGATACGGCACGTGTTAGGTACACCACGAAGTATATGTGCATGGTAGTTGAGCCAAGAATAGGATTCATTCATCTAATAGACTTGGAGAGAATACTCGTCTTCTCATAGCTAGTTGGATTGTAAGTCATTGGCCAATATACGTCAATTTTGGAATGGTGTCTAAAAGTGACAATATGATCAATTAGCAGAATGAGATAATATGATTAAGCTTTTTGAATAGACACTTAATCATGTTCAAGGCTTAATCAAGTATTCGCGAATGAAGGGACCATATCACTATGATCTTCACATTATAGGTAGTTGCAGTATCCTCGCAATGTACCTCATATATCGAGATTGTCTGGTCTGCTGTCTAAGGTTCGACCGAGATCGTTAGTTTGACTAAGCGCTTGATATGTGAGGACCTATGGATCACATAACAAGTAGTATAAATTTATGAACTGAAGTTGATTAGATTAAATATTGATTTGATCAAGAATATTTAATATATGGAGAAATATTGTAATTCTATCAGATAGAATTATAGTTATTTAATTAAGTTGGATTTAATTAAATAATTATATATATAGAAAAATCTATTTGATGTTTTTTTTTTTTAGAATAAGAAACTTCATTCATTCATAATAAGCCATCCGGCATCTACAAAGTGCAGCTCTGAAAAAACAATAAAAGTACTTCAACCCCTTCGCTATGGTACTTCCCTATCTGGATCTGGCCATGGATGGGAGCGGTATTCCATCTTTCGCGAAGATCTCTTCCAGAAATGGAGTAGTTTTTCATTAGTGACCATGCAGTATACCATAGAGCTAAACAAAAGTAGAGATCCAAATAGAATTAAAACAACTCGAAAAACAACAAATAACCAAAACAAACTCTCACTAGGGGAGACGAAAACTCTCACAATGAGAGACTCACTCCGTTATGCAACGGAAGAAACAGGACAAAATAAATAGAAAGAAAAACAAAAACAAATGGTGAACAATGTTCTCAAGGAGTCGTGGAAGTCGAGGATCAGCCCACCGTGGAGAGTGAAGAGCAAGGGGGGAGGCTGGCCCGGTATGAGCCTCCCCCCTTACCTGGAAACCAAGAAGTGGCTAGGTTTTTTTGAGAGAAAGAAGCGACTATGAGAATATGTTAACTTCTAAAAAAAAAAAAAAAAAAGAAGAATAGATTGGGCCTAAAAAACCCATAAGGAAGATATTGAATTTCAATGGAACTATATTTCCTATTCCTATTTAGAGAGGGATTGAATTTGCTATATATGTGTCTCTAGACCTAGGGTTGATACACAGAAAATACAAAAGCAAATTGGTCAAAGCTTGAATCAACCTAGGGTTGAAGTTTTCTCCAGTTATTTTTGATCAAGAATTCTCCTAGCGAGTTCTCAAAAATATCAACTGTCAAGAGTTCGTACTTCGTAGGTTGAAAGCTACGTGGATACCATATTAGAGGATCGATTTACAATGCACTGTAAAGTTTTCTAACGATCTTACTGTTTGTTTATGTTATAATGTCATGATCAAGTTCCGTGTTGGTGAAAATTTTAAAACTTCCGCTGCGATGAACTAGGTTCGTCTTTATAAAATCCAACAAAAATACCATCCGAGAAATAGAAACGACCAACCGATGTTGGTCCTGACAAACAAAGAGTTCACATTTTCGTGATATCAACTGTTTTCAATTATAAATTAGTAATATGGAACTACTACCAACATGGTCTAAAAATATTAAAGTAAAAATACCAAATAGACTTAATAAATCGATCTTCCAAAAAACATTAACATAAACAATCTCATATCACCCGATATAGTTACTTATCAATGCACCACATTCATATGATTTTCCGAACTTTCTTCACTGCTTTCTCCATTCACAGAAACACGAGCCTTCTCAAAGATGGCCACAAGTGAACACCAATTTGAAAAATCATGAACCGGAAGAGTCCGAATCATCCCCCGAGGATCACTTAGATCGCACCAAAGCAAACGATCCAATTCGCTATTCAACATGAGCAGACCACCTTTCCAGAACTTTAGAGATTGATTCCAGAATTCCTGCCGAAAGTCGTACAGATTTAGTCCCATCTGGATGCTCCACAACTTGGCCCACGAATTCGCTGCACCGTGTTCGAGCATAACCCATAGTTCTATACTTGATTTTCGATTAAGACAGAAGCCAAGCAAGTCGTTCAACACGAGGGAACTGACACAACCGACCAGCCCTTTGACCGGGATGACCGAACTGAAACTGGTAAAGGTCTCACTTGCCATATCAAAAGAGACAACACAACACTCGCTCTCATGTGAGTCATCCCAATGGCAAAAGCATATCCACGAGTACATCCTCCCATCTCTCCAAGAGTATCCTTTATCGTTTTCAATCACGTGCCCTGGTTCTAGGTCGCTTCTATCCCAGGCCGCTGGTCCCATCTTACGGCTGTCAATCCCATCGGGGCTAATTTCTCTCCAGGAATCCGAACTCAACTCGTATATCCGAGCCCGGACCTGCACGGGGTCACCGTTTGTAGGCCTTACTGTGGATATCTTAATCACCTTCAGATGACCATTGTAGTACCCCATCCCGAGATGGTTGAAGCAGTAGCATGAAAGTTCCTCATTATAGCTATGATGGGGACTCAGAAACCTCGACTCTCCGGTCGTCGAGTTCCAGAGGACGCACCGTCCTTCCTGCGCCTTGGCGAAGCAGACAACCTCTCTGCAAGATCCCACCACCGTGACACCTTTGCCAAATATGGGCTCGGGTAGTGTGGGGAGTGGACCGAGTTCACGAGAGGTTGGAGATTCGAGGACGGTGTAAGATAAGCCGTAGGTGAAACCCGTGACTACGAATCCCTCTGCGCCTGCCTCTATGATGGCCAGGGACGTCTCGTTCGACTTGTTTTGGACGAGGATGCTTCTTTGGAGGAAGCCTGGGGTTGATATAATACGACGCCATGACTTGCATACCCTTTTGAACCGAAGCAAAGATGACGGAGGCGACCTTTTCAGTATCAGGATCGCCAACTCCTCTGGTAGATCCATCAAGGATCTAGAATACCAAACCGATCAGTTTTGTGTTCGAGTATAAGAAAGCACAATATTAAAAACTTAGCATTAGCTATCGATTAGAGTTGTGTATATATATATATATATATATATATATATATATATATATAT
>SOPF01025171.1:6839-41935 GCA_012979155.1 Hypericum perforatum | reverse complement strand
TCCTTAGTAGTCCACATGAGCCGCGGGAGCCGGACTTGGAAGCCCAACAGCTCCTGCAGGCCCAGCCCCAGGGACCGGAGCCCAGGATTACATCCCAAGACGGTGTGGATTGCGGACAACCGTTGGCCTGACACGTGACCCACTGTTTGCCGCTCTCTCTCTCTCTCCCGTATTTAGCTTTTTCCGTCTTACTTACGACCCGTTACCATGACGTCTCTGTCTATTATATTTTGGAACTGTGGTGGTGCTGGTAGCCCGAATTTTATTCGTACCGCTAGGGACCTCATTCGTAAGTTTAGCTTAGATATACTAGTCATCCTAGAGCCCCAAATTTCAGGACCCAATGCTGACCAGGCATGTAGGAAAATAGGGCTCCCAAATGTTGAGCGGGTGGAAGCGAATGGGCGTAGTGGTGGCATCTGGGTCTTGTGGGCGGATCCAGAGGTTAGGATTTCGATTGCGCATCGAAATACCCAATTTGTCCATGCGCGAGTGACACATGACCAGTCCCCCTTTTGGATCACGGGTGTTTATGCTAGTCCGAGACCCGCAGAGCGTCAAGTTATGTGGGAGGAGCTCACACGCCTTAGCACTACGGTAGAGGGACCCTGGATTCTTGGAGGTGACTTCAATGATATCCGGACCATAGAGGAGAGGCAGGGTGGCTCTGGTGTACTTGCGGACCATGACATTCGATTTGGTGAACACATTGAAAACCTAGGCCTTATTGATATTGGGTTTGTAGGACCCAAGTTCACCTGGGCTCGGGGAAATGACACGAGTACCTATGTGTCTAAGAGGCTAGATCGTGTGCTTAGCAATGCTGAATGGAGATTGGATTGGCCGGAGGCTGTGGTCAAACACCTTCCGAGAGTGGCTTCGGATCACTCCCCACTTCTACTAACCCTCTCCCCACGGGATCACACTAGGACAGGTGATAGACCCTTCCGTTTTCAGGCTGCTTGGTTACTCCACTCAGAGTTTATGGGATTCGTGGGTGCCCAATGGCCTGTCCCCTCTCTTGCGAGTGATGCACTCAGGGTCCTTACTCCGGCCCTACGACAGTGGAACCGTGAGGTATTTGGACATATTATACGGAGGAAAGACAAGTGCATTGCCCGCCTTGGAGGAATTCAGCGGGCTCTGTGTACTAAGATGTCTAGAGGCCTTCTCCAGCTTGAGCGCTCACTGAGGACCGAGCTGGGAGAAATTCTGGACCAGGAGGCGATCCTGTGGATGCAGAAGTCCAGGGAGGCGTGGATCGCTGATGGTGACCGGAATACCAGATTTTTCCATACCTCGACAATCGTCCGTAGGCATGGTAATCGTATCCGTGGCCTAATTTCCCCTGAGACGGGGTGGATCTGGGAACCGGCGGCTATATGCGCTCTGGCCCTCAGCCACTTTCGACACCTGTACTGTGAGGATGAACCAATCCGCCCAACCCTTCCTGTTAGGAATGGGTTCCCGGCTCTAGATCCTAGTCTGATAGCAGGCCTTTGTGGTCCAGTCACTAGGAATGATGTTCGGGAGAGCTTATTCCAGATGAGCCCGTACAAGGCTCCTGGTGAGGATGGATACCAGGCTGTGTTCTTTCAAAAGTGCTGGGAGACGGTTGGGGATTCAGTTTGTGCACAAATACAGGATTTCTTCCTTAAGCACAAACTACCCTCTCACCTCAATAACACTCTGATTGCCCTGATCCCGAAGGTCCCTACTCCGGAGTACATCACCCAATTTCGACCTATTAGCCTTTGTAGTGTCCTCTACAAGGTTATTACAAAGATTTTGGTAGGGCGACTGAAGCCCCTTTTAGACCGATTAGTGAGCCCTACCCAATCTAGTTTTGTACCAGGCCGCCTCATGTCAGATAACATTGTTATCTTACGTGAAGTATTACACTCGATGGCCCTTAAAAAAGGACCCACGGGTTGGATGGTACTTAAACTTGATTTGGAAAAAGCGTATGATCGGCTTAATTGGGACTTCATAGAGCAAACCTTGCTCCTCTCTGGCCTCCCTGGTACTTTCATCTGCTGGATTATGGAGTGTGTCTCCACTTCCTCGATGCAAATCCTTTGGAATGGAGCCAAAACTGAGGCTTTCTGTCCCACTCGGGGGATTCGACAAGGGGACCCCATGTCCCCCTACCTTTTTGTCCTCTGCATGGAGCGTCTCTCTCATGCTATTGAGGAAATGATACAAGGAGGACATTGGGCGCCAATCAGACTTACTCGTCGCTCTCCCCCACTTTCACATTTGATGTTTGCGGATGACCTGATTTTCTTCTGTGAGGCCACAGAGATTCAAGCCATGCAGGTGCGTAATCTCCTAGACACTTTCTGTCGATCGTCGGGCCAAAAGGTCAACTTAACTAAGTCCAAGTTGATGGTGTCCCAAAATGTTGACCCGAGTTTGGCCAGCCGACTTGGGGACGTACTAGGCATACCATTAACAGAAGACTTAGGACAGTACCTTGGTGCACCGACTGCTCTCGGGAGAAACAGGAGACAATCGTACCACTACGTCTTAGAAAAACTCCGGAGCAAAATGGCTGGGTGGAAAGCAAGATCTTTGAGCAGAGCAGGACGTGTCACCCTTGCACGCTCAGTCCTCGCCACTATGCCCTCCCACGTTATGCAGACTGATCTTCTCCCTGCTGGGCTCTGTTGGGATATGGACCGCTGTGTGCGAGACTTTATTTGGGGCTCCCAGCAGGACCAAAGGAGAATGCACTTGGTCAGTTGGGAAACTATGTGCCGACCTAAGGAAATAGGTGGTCTGGGTATTCGACCTATGCAAAAGGCTAATCTAGCGACCTTTGCTAAACTCCCTTGGAGGTTTATCCAGTCTCCGGATCCTCTCTGGGCCCAGATCCTACTTGGGAAGTATGGAAGCGAAGGTACAGGGCTGAACCTCCTTCACCCTAAGCGTAATTCCTCTACCACGTGGAGGGCGATGGTGAAGACCCGACCGACCCTGGCCCTTGGTTTTCGCCACAGAGTAGGGAATGGTAACCGTACTTCCTTTTGGGAGGACCCTTGGCTGCTCCCCTCCCCTCTTCGGAACCACCTCCTTACGGTCCTCCCTGCGGGGGAGGCAGACAGGACTGTAGCCGATTATTGGACCCAGAGGGAAGGCTGGGATATTACCAGATTGGAACGGCTTCTACCCCCACATGTGATTAGTTCCCTGACTGCTACCTGTATGCGGGACTCCGTGGATTGGGATGATGCTATCTCTTGGGGTCTGACACATGATGGCCACTATTCAACGCAATCTCTTTACAAAGAGATCTGCAAGAGGGAGGAGGCCCCTGAGGCAGACCCAATCTGGACTCACATTTGGAAGCTCCGAGTCCCGGAGCGGATTCGCCTTTTTGCTTGGTTGGTTAGTCACCGTCGACTGATGACTAACACTGAAAGAGCACGACGACACTTCACGGATGATGACAGGTGCCCTAGGTGTAATTCTTTGTCTGAAACGCTGATGCATTTGTTGCGTGATTGCAGGTTCTCGAGGTCAGTATGGAGGGCCCTCCGACCGAGTCTCCCACAGCAGTTCTACTCTGAGCAGAACCCCTACTACTGGCTCCGAGCCAACACAGCTCCCAGTGCCACCACTGAGGAGTCTCCCCCTTGGTCTACGACATTCATCACAGCTTGCTGGTGGCTCTGGAGATGGAGGAACGAGGTGGTCTTCCAGCCAGGTACATCACCACGGCACCCCCCTTCCCTTATTTGCTCACAGGCACAGGAGTTTGCCCGCGTCCTTGCGGACCGAGATACTCCACTCCCCTCACCACGTCCTGAGATTCTCATCTCCTGGCAACGACCCGCGGAGGGCTTGGTCAAGCTCAATACAGATGGGGCTTCGACGGGCAACCCGGGTCCTGCTGGAGCTGGCGGCGTTGTCCGAGACTCTGGCGGCCATTGGGTGTTCGGATTTGCCAAGGCCCTTGGCAGCTGCACATCTTTGGCTGCCGAGCTCTGGGCAATAGTCACTGGTCTCGAGATGACATGGGAGAGGGGATTTAGGAGAGTCCAGGCGGAGGTTGACTCTACAATGGTGATCCTGTGCGCTGGCCGAGCCTGGGATAGGGTGCACCCCTTGGCCCTTTTGATTTCACGATTGCAGGAGCTGCTGCAGCGGGAGTGGGAGGTTGAGATTCAGCATGTCTGGAGAGAAGGCAACCGACTAGCAGACATTTTATCGAAGCATGGCATCCAGCTACCTCGGGAGGGCATTACTTCAGATACCCCTTTTAGTTTTTGTATAGGAGTGTATACTGATGATTTGAGGGGCATTAGCTTCCCGCGAGGCACTCGTTTTGTAAATGAGGATGGTCGACCTTCGACTGCGACTTCTGGGTACTCTTTCCCTACTGCCCGGGTTTTCCCTCAGGGTTTTTACCGGCAGAGGGTTTTAACGAGGCCCGGAATAGCAGCCTCAATTGAGGAGATCGCCCATCCTCGTACCGCTAGCTCTCATGACGAGACTAGCAGTCATTCTGTACGGATCTGATACATCTTTATATATCCGGAGCTCGGACTCCCCCTTTTTTCGACCAAAAAAAAGTAAGAAGTGCGCTGACCGACTGACCGCTGTGAATTGTTTGGGTATTCCGGATCATATAATATCGGACCATATAAATATATCACTTGCCGAACTACTGGGTGATGCATTAATCAAACAAACAAAGGGCCGAGAATTTCATAATACAGTGCAATTTCCCATTACTCTCTCTTGCATTACCTATATATAATAGCAATTCATAAGTTGTACCCGCAATTTGTCGGTCAAAATCCATGTGATATTTGTACAATAATCATAACTTCTCATTATTCTAGTAAAAAAAAAACGAAGTTATCTCTTTATAAACACTGTTTCGCTCTCGAACTGTAGTCGAATAAATTGGCTTGGAGGAATTCGAGATTTCTTTAACTTTTAACTCAAGTACCCGATGACTTACTGCAGTCAAACTCGGTAATTCACGCGACTTATTAGTCAAAGGCGTTTTCGCGGGCTTTGGACCTGCATGTGAGCCGTGACCAGAATATAGTTATCTAAAAGAAAAACCAGACGTCAGAAAGGAAGAGAATAGTAAAGAGAATTTGATTTATTAGTAAAGAGAATTTGATTTACTTAAAAGCGTATTGTGTTCAAGAACCATAAGACAACTCTAAATACAAGAGATTCAGTCATTTACAAGAAACACACGAACCTTTTGACCACTTCTGTCTTAAAAATAAATGGCAACACTTTTTTCTATAAAAAGTACGGTAAACACTTCAGGATTGTAAATATATATGGGTTAAAACAGGAGATTAACCTTGTAAAACTCGAGAATTAAACGAGTAATAATGGTGGCAGTCATATAAAAAAAGGATAGTCTTATGTATTCCTTGAATGCATTCCCCACTACTAATGATTCACCACCACTCTCTTCCTTTTTCTCCTTTGGGACCAGTCCATGTTCACATTTCTCATTCCTATCCCCAGAAGCTAATGAATGCCAGTAAGTTACAAGAAATATGAAATATGTTTGACTAGGATTAACATTAAAACAAAAGACCAAACCAAGCACGGTCCACCCAATTTTCAAATTAACGATTCAAAATCCGACATGCATCGATAGTTATTCAGTCCTACCCGGCAGAAACCTCCATCAGCTACCTAGTAGTAGCAAAGAAAATTGTTGGTTCTTTGTCAGTTGTTACCTTTTCCTGTAGACATTTTCCCGTTTAGGAGTGACTTTATAAGGGCTTCCATTATCCCACAATAAATATAAGCTAATGACTCGAAATGCCGAATCTGGCCTCTGGTGATTGAGAGAAGCCAATCCTGCAATTGTTCCACGAACAAAAATGGCAGAATGACTCTTTGCAGTCATTTGTCTCACGAAGAGCTATGTGTACATTTGAAATTTTAATGGTAATAACAAAATGAAATGGAATTTCACCTTTTCATGAAATTCCCTGGTTGACAAGAGATGACGTCAACCAAATAGCCCATTTCCTGATCATTCCAAGTCTTCTAGCTTAATCTCATATTGTTGACCTGAAGAGAGGACTTTTACACTAACCATTCCTTTTTGCCACTCTGTACTTCCCACCAACACAAGTCTTTGAGCATTGATGCGTGCAGCTCGCTTGAAAACCCTGAAAAGTATGTAACAATAGTGAAGACACCAATCAAAAACAAACTAAGACAAACGGGATCCATGAGAAATCTCTTATCCGATGTACCATTTAAGAGGTTTGCTTTCCAAGACCAAATCAACACTTTTCCCTTTCTGTCTCAGTATTGTAGCAACTGTCGCTGCTGCCCCTAGCAGATTACTGTCCAATGCACAAACAATATTCTCTATCTCGAGACTGATTTCCGGAAGGAGTTTCTTCTCCTTCAGCAGCTGTGGGTCACCATCAATCAAAATTGGACATGTTATGTAGAAAAATCAAACTAAAAAAGAACTCTGATTGCCACTAAACTGTACCCAGAAGCATCCCACATATATATGAATGAGAAAAGGTTAACAAGCAGAGAATATTTACTTTTTCAGGATTATAAGGAAGTCGCTCAATAAATATGGATTATTTTCCCAACTTGTGACAACAACTAGCGACTTGGTTAATCAGAGAAGCTTTAGCAAAGAAATATGTTTCAGTTTACATATCAAGCATTCAGCACTGATTGATATCAGGGTCTCTATGATCCTTCCGTGTCAAATTCTACATGTTTTCCACATTAAGAAAGCTAACAAAAGTAGTAAAAGTTCTGAGAGCACATGAATTAAATTGTCCCATCATAGCATCCTTTGGTGAACAAGGTACATAAGCCGCAGAAGGAGATTCAAAATATGGAACCAACCCATTGTAGAACCAATACCGATATCACAGTAAATCAACAGAAAAAGGAGCTACTTACTTCAACTATTACAGCATCACCAAATCCGAAACCACAAGCTGGGACATCATCACCACCAAAAGTAGAGAGTAATCGGTCATATCGCCCCCCACCGCATATTGCTCGCAACTTTCTATCTCTGTCAAATCCCTGAGTTAAGAAATTGTATACTCTATCACTAACAATGATCCAATTTATAATTTCGTGCATTTGATGCACGATAAAAAACATTTATATTGATCACTTTCACAAGCGGAATAAATTCAATTGTCCAACTAGAAGAAAGAGGATAAAGTTTTAGGGTTTTCCTTATAATAACAAGTTTGCAACAGTTTGAAAGGGCACTGCATGCACTTCCGACCATTATAAAACTTAACATTTAAAACACTTTCTTCGAGAAAGGGTTTCATCTTCTGATAGCACTTCCTTAACAAGCTAAATGGTCACGTATAAGCTCATATACAAACTGCAAGCCATCCCAGTGCGGCCATAAAAGAAGTATCTTTAAGTTTTACTTCAGGATGGAAAATACTATTAAGAATCACACCAAAGATGCAGTTAAGGACTTCAGTAGTTCTCTTCAAAACAGAAGACAGCTTCTTAATCCCAATGCATGACTAGTACATCATTCATTGATCACTTTGTTGATAATAATAAGCTTAGTATGTGACAACACCACAAATATTCTGACCTCAAAAACAATACCAGTGTAGTAGGCAAGTCCACGGACAACTGATGCATCAAACTCGATCCATTCTGAGTAACCAAACTTTTCAGCAAGTGAAAATAGCTGTTTGAGCTCAGTAATGGCCTGCCCTTTTGCCCCAAGTATTTCTGTAATTTTAAGGAAGCATTGATCACATGGCAAATAAGAACCGAATACGTAAATTTCTGACAGCAGGGCTCGAGATAGCAATATTCCATTCATATGAAATTCAATATGTTTTGTTCTCTGCATTTCATAAATTTTTTAAGGAACAGCATAAACGACAAGTAAGCTACAGAAAAGTCCCATAGCAACTAAATGTTCAACCAAAATACAATTCTAAGAAGTTTCTGAAGATCCTACAGCAATCACTTTTTAGGAACTTTGTGAAAAGATAATGTTTGCAGGAAATAATGAAAAGTGGACAAGGCAAGACATGATTCGAGAACAGCTGAACTGAATTTTTAAGGAAATTAACACTGATCAACCTTCCAATTTCGTCAAGGACTTTATGGACAGAACTTGAAGCAGCTCATCGATAGCCCCTTCAGACATTCCAACAGACATCAAATCCTTCTTAATTTCCTCCATTGGAATCTTCTCAATCTGTCTCCATACATCATAACATCAGCAAAGGTTCAAAAGTCAAACAAGGGCTAGTATATTGTGTAGAACTATACCTACCATATCAAACTCCTCCTGAAAAAAGTATGAAAGTGCATGAAAGCGAAGGAAAGCTCAACGCCACCAACCTTATCTATGATGACACAAACATTTGCAAACGAGCTTTCAGATATTGAGTAACAACTCAAAATTTCCTGTAAGACCTGTAGGAAGATGCTAATAGATTAGCGCTGAAAGTGAAATAAGCAGCGCACGATGATGAAAAATAATTGGTATATTGAACAACTTCACAGAATAAATTCTCAGCCATGGACTTATCTAACAAATTTCACATTCAACTGTTCCCTTATCACTTCCTGAGATAAAATCACCAACAAGAAGCTCATTCATTAAGGTGAATAAGTTGACCAATTGTTGTGGTTAAAGGAATTTCCATATCCTACCCAAAACCTTAAGGAAGTGAGTATGTGGATCCTTCCACCTTATAAACCAACCCATCGTCTTGCAACTACCGATGTCGGATACTCTCCAACAGTGGTACCATACTAGAGGCAAGTTCCTAAAGGTCCAACCTAACATAGATAGTGCACTTGCTGAAACAAAATTACTTTTCTACCTTTCGACTAGAAATCTTGAACCCGACATCCGAAGCTGTAATTCCAATTTGCTTGAAGAAAGTGATAATTGCAGATATTAACTCTGCCTCTGCCTGCAAAAGGAACAAGAATTTTCATATTCAGATACCAGAAGAAGCTAGTTACAACTCCATAACACAGAAATATGTTTCAAATAATGCAGCTTAGTAGAACAAATCTGATGTGCCTGATCTCATAACTTCTGTCAACATTTTAAACCTGCATCTGACAAAATAAGTTCGTATGACCTACTGTGACCTCAGGTACACCAATTATATCCATGTTCCATTGGTAGTGCTCACGGCGTCGGCCTCTTGTCATTCTCTCATATCTCCAACATTGTCCAACTGCGAACCATTTCAACGGCAGTGGTACAGACTTTCTGGATTAAAAAAAAATAAGTGCATAAAATTTCATGAGCAATCCATATGTAGGCTTAAAAATCAGGAGAACTTAGGTATACAACTAAAGATTTCATATTGGCATACAGACAGAGTGAGAAAATAAAATGAAACTGCTGCATAAACAACAACCAAGAAGAGTGAACTGACAGTACCCTTTCTGAATAACAAGCCTTGCCAACGAGGGAGTCAGCTCTGGCCTTAAGGCAACGCGACGGTTTCCACGATCCTCGAAACAATATAACTGCATACAAGAAGAAAAAAAAAAGACGCAAGGAATCCATAAGAAAGTAAACAAGAACATGCATCTGCAAACAAAAAGCAGTTTTAGGAGCATGCCACATCATGTTCAGAGAAGGCTCTACAATCTGAACACATATCCAAAGGACATGAACGTTCCTTCATCGAACTCAGTAGTTCGTTCCCAACCACATTGAACAGACACGAGGGCAGTAGCGAACCGGTTGTTTATTCCAACTCATCCAACGCCAACCACAACGTAACCAAAAGAAAGAATACCTGCTCCCTAATCTCCTCTCCCGCTTTCCTAATGTACAGCGCCTCCGACTCCAACACCGGGAAGTCAACCTCCTCGAACCCGTACAATCTCGACACCTGTCACACTCAAAACCTAAAAAATAAATTCCAAACCAGAAAAAAAATTGAAAAAAGAGAGAATTTAAAAAAAAATGAAGTAAATAAAAAGGAAAACCTGGCGGAAGTTGTCGAAGAGCCAGTTGCGGAAGCGCATGTCCTCCGGAGGGAAGTCTCTCGTTCCTTTGGGAGGATTCACGTCGATCCTCACCGGGGCATCGTCCACGGTGGCGACGGCGCCGCCGTTTACGGAGGCGGGGGAGAGAAGCCGCCTCGGTTTGGTAGTGTACAGAGAGAAGCGAGGGAGTAGAGAGAGGGAGATGCGCGGGTGGAGCGAGGACGGAATTGGGTACGGACCAGGCATTTTATAGGTTCCGGTAGAGAGAGAGAGAGAGAGATAGAGAGAGATAGAGAGAGAGAGAGTAGTAACTGCAAAGTAGCGGTTGGTCTTCCTGAACTCCACCTCTTCCTGCTTAGGGAGGAGGAGGATCGAGTTGTTGAGTTGGGCTGGGAGTCCGAACCAAAAGAATTGGCCCGTCCATTACTTGGGCCGGGCCACAACCCTGGATCGGGATGACGTGGATTTAATAACATCGGATCCTATAAAAATAACAGCTGTCCTAAATTTCAATTTTGATGTTTAAATTTGAGATACCACTTAAGAAAATTAAATTTAGTAACTCCTGGTTAACTTTGTATATGTAATCAGGTGATTTTAGATGTATCGTTTTGGATGGGGAAGCGGATTTACCATTAAATTGATAAAATGTATCGTTATGATATTTTTTCTATGGAACCATATTTCATATTAACAATCTGTTCCAAAATAATATTCGCTAAGAAGACTAAGAAATTAAGTTAGTGAGATCAGATTCGAGATAAGAAACATCGAGCTAAGCCTAAGTCAAGGTTTGTTTCACTTCGTTATATTTTTTGCATTTTTTTCTTCCAAAAAATAAAATCTCGTGTTTTATTATTTGAATTTTATTTCAGGACTTCATTTTAAGAATTTTCAGAGGACGAAATGCATCTGTATAAAAAGACAAATAAGGGATACGTAACCCAATTAACCACTAGTAGCTTGCTTTTGCTTACCTCCCCGAACCTGTTATTTTCAGATAAGCGTGGTTGTTCCACAAAATAATTATATTCCTTTTTCCCGTAACTAGCGAAACAGGTTTATGCTTTGTTTTCAAATATTTTTTTAAATATTATTTTTTATATCACGACAATATTATGGTTGAAAGAAAACGTCCCTTTTACCTTGTGATAAATGAGGATATTATTTATATCACAAAAAACGAGGATCTTATTTATATCACATAAATGAAAGGAACCCTCAATCTCCGATCCCAAAATTACGGTACTATTGCAGTATTGCCCATATTTTCCTTGTGATATTTAATTAGTACGATTCCTAATCGAGAAATAATAAATAAGTTAAAATAGCATAAATGGATTCCTTTGCTTGGAGGACAATTGTGATTTTTTTTTTTCAAAGAAGAGAAGTAGCATAGATTAAAAAAAATTAAAAATATTTTCTACCAAGTTGTTGGGGAACTCTTGCACGACTATTTTGGTCTGAGTTGTATTGAAATGTACTAATTTTCATCCTTGAAAAATGATTTTACCATATATACCCCTAATCAAAACGGAACCCCCAAAAGATGATCGTCTTCCCCGGCGAGCTACCTCCATCCTTGCCTTGACCAAGCCCCTCCACCCAACATCACATCGTCAATCGGCGTTCATGCGCGTGAAACATCAAGATTAATTCATCCGCTACATTATACAAAATCTACTTTTTTCATTGTTTTTCAAATATTTTTTAACAAATATTTAATAATTTTATATTCATAAGAATAAAATTCAAGATTTGGTTAAGGTAAAACAATAATCTCACTAGTCACGGATAATTTAAAGGAAATTAGCTCTCCTCGCTCCATTAACTACATGTCATGCAATGAAATATCAACAAATACTCACATCAATCACTGATAAAGTTCTTTTCACTTTTTTTTTCTTTCTTAAAATTAAATTTTGTATATCATAATTTAATCTACTAAAAATTGACTCTAAACATCTCTCAATTCGTTAGCGCCTGTTACCAAATCAAATATTATTTGACAAGTAGTTCTAAGTTAATCAAGAAAATTCAACTTAGAGTTGTTCAAAAATTTTGATATCCGTAAATGAAAGTATACGATTCAAATGCATGAGATGGACGTCGTCATACATACATCAAAGATTCAAATTTGAGGAAATTGATCAAACAAAAGATCCGGTGGTAGCACTCATAATAAAGGTATCAAAATCACACCAAAAAAAAATAAAGGTATCAAAAAGATAAAGGAGACGAGATTGAGGAGAGGAGGGTCATCAAGTCAAATACCAGGAATCGATAAATTTGTTTTTACTTTAGGAGCATTTGTTCGTTCTTTTCTTGACAACCAAAAGTCCAAACGAGGCAGTAAATGGATAAATTAATAAATATTTAGATTAATCAATAATTAAATTGTATATTTTTAATCAAATTTTAAGTTTAATTCATGGAAAACATAATAATATTAAATAATTATCATAAAATTTATCTATTTTAAAAAAAATATACTAAAAATACTTGTTAAATATCATTAGATCCGATACAAAATAGTTTGAACCACACAATATATATTTGATATATTCCAAATCCTATCCGACAATATTTCAATTAATTAATTTAATATTTTCTCTAATAATAATTTCTAAAAAACACATGATTTAATTTTTTAATTGTAATTTTACGATGAAGATAATTCAAATTCCGTTATTATTGTATAGTTAAATAAAGTAAATTTACTGTAGTTCAAAATAAACTACTTTCTTTTTTCGTTCCATCTCCCGTCCTTTTTAAAACGCTAAACAAACTCTTTTTTCTTGAAGTTGACTTAACAAATTCATGAGCACGGTACCTCAATATTAATATCCTAAAACTAAAAGTAACTTAATTTTAAGAGAGGACTCCAGAATGAAAGTAAAAAAAATGCCAAGCAAGTCAATTTTTTGAAATAGGGTTTTGTATATTAGAGTTTAAAAGAATAATTTTGTTTTGTTTTTTCACAAAGATAAATACTATTAAGTACCAAATATATAAATGATTACATCTTACTAAATAACTACTTTTACTTACACGATCAGAAAAACTACATTATTTTTATCATTTACTTCCAAAGTTTTCCTAAAATATTTTACGCGTGAAAAAGTTTGAGCGATTTCCTTTTTAGAAAAGGACGCGAGAAGTCATCTTTCCCAAAATAAAAATTTCCTACCAAACAGACGGAAATAATTGCATTTAACGGGAGAAAAAAATAAGTATAGCCCGGGCCCAATGGTCTTTTATCGTAATAAACCAGCTCATAATTTATTTATTTTTGGTGTAAATAAACCAGCTCATAATTCACCATACGTAAAAAGGAAGAAAATAAAATTCCCCATACACCTCCAATTCTAATTAATCAATTAATTTAAATATCCCAAACTAATTAATTATACTGTTCCAGATCCTTCCTCTTTTCTGTATATAAGTCTCCTCGTGTGGCCACCATTTCCCTTCCCTTCAAAAACACCAAACCATTACCTAAATTACCTTTAAACCCCTAACACTACGTACCACTTAGTAGTAGCAACAGCCAACAAAAAATCCTCCATGGGAGCTGCTGAGGAAGGAGGTGCCAAGGCTGAAGGCGGGAAGAAGGCCGCCGACGCCGGCGGCGAGAAGAAGGACGCCGGCGGGCCGCCGGTTGCGGTGTTCAAGATGGACATGCATTGCGAGGGCTGCGCGAAGAAGATTAAACGCACGATCAAGTACATGGACGGCGTGGAGAGCGTGAAAACGGACGCCGCCGGAAACATGCTGACGGTGACGGGGAAGGTGGACCCCGCACAGGTCAAGTCGAGGTTAGAGGAGAAGACTAAGAAGAAGGTGGAAATCATCTCTCCTCAGCCTAAAAAAGGCGACGGTGGTGGCGAGAAGAAGGTGGACGGAAAGGAGAAGGATAAGGAGAATGCCGGAGATAAGAAGCCGGAGGAGAAGAAGACCGAAGAGAAAAAACCGCCTAAAGAGGTAGATTATTATTAGAAATTTAAAAACTTACGTGCGCCTGCTAAATCCGGCGCGTTTTAGCCGGTTGTTTAATTAATTTTAATTTGGTGGTGCAGAACACGGTCGTTTTGAAGATTAGGCTGCATTGCGAAGGTTGCATCTCCAAAATTAAGAAGATCATCTTGAAAATCGACGGTGAGTCGCTCAACTAATCGGCCGGCGGTTATTAAATTAGTGATGACGTGGATTTTTTTGATTCATTATTATAAATTGAAAACAGGTGTGAAGAGTGTGGAGGTGGACGAAGCCAAGGATCTGGTAACCGTCAAGGGGACGATGGAGCCGACAGAGCTGGCGCCGTACCTCAGGGACAAGCTCAAGCGGACGGTGGAGGTGGTCCCGCCGAAGAAGGAGGAGAAGAAAGACGACAAGGCCGCCGGCGCTGCCGGAGATAAGAAAGAGAAGGCCAAGGACGTCGGCGGCGGCGGGGAAAAGAAGGAAGGAGGAGAAGAGGGGAAGAAGAAGGAAGGTGGAGAAGGGAGCGTGGCTAAGGTGGAGGTGAAAAAGTTGGATTACGATGGGAACCACCACGTGGGTTCCTCCTATTGGTTTGACGGAACCGACGGCGGCCATAACGTCCACCAGGTGCAGCCGTACCAGATGACGGCTCCGGTCTATGGGAACAACCACGGGTTCGTTAACCAGGGTTACGCGACGAACCATGGGTACGGTCACGTGGCAGGAGGGTACCCATACCACCAGGGCCACGTGGTGGACCACGGGTATGGACACGTGCCTGGTGGGCACCCAAACCAGGGTTACGTGGCGGACCCGTCCCACCAGATGTTCAGCGACGAGAATCCGAACGCGTGCTCCGTTATGTGAGGTGGAGACGGGGGCAAAATTGTAAATATAATGGTTTATTTTTGGGTAAGTGGGAAGAGAGTTAAAAAAGTAAAAAAATTGTATATATCAGGGGAGTTTACTGGTGAGGGGCAAAATGGGCAATAAAAAATAGCCGGCTGCCGTCGGCCTGCCGACTCGGTACCGGCTCTATGTAGTGGGGTTGATTCCGTTTGTTCTTTAATTAATCTGGCCAGAATCTAAATCTTCACGGAGAATAGATACAGTTTTGTACTAATATTATAATGTAATGACATAATTTTGCTGTATGTATGATATTAAATGAGTGTGGTACCTGATGATTGGGGAATCGCAGAGCCACTTGTTGCAATTCCCTTATTTTTCTGGCCTCTATAATGATTATTTGTCTTGTTTGGTACAAATCCATTTGATTCTGTAATCATTTTTGTCTTGATTTTTTTAGGGTGTAATGATTCATTTCAAAACTATCCAACCATTTACATGGAGTCAATAATAGTCATCTCCGTGATTGAATCGGGAGGAACATAAATTAAAGAACAATCTAATTCAGAGGTGGTTGGTAATTTCGCCAGTTGGTGAGCTACTTTGTTAGTTTTTTTAATATTTAAACTTAACTGTTTCTTGCTCGTAAACAATCCTGAATCATAATTACAAATCATTGCTGTTGTTGAGCTTATGTTTCAGAGTTTTTATCACACAATTCGATAATCAGACTCTAGAATGATGTGGAACAAGTTCATTCTCTTTGCCAAGGGACATCCAGCAACATATGGAATAAATTAGGGGGATATTAAGAAATACTTGGGTCCTCGTTAGGAAAAGGAACATAGGTGACGACTGGTCGTAGAAAAATCACGAAATAACAACATATGGAACCCTTCCTTGAACAACAAGGAATAAACAACTTGCCGATTGTTAGTACAGATCGGCTGGCCTAGGTAGTACACAGTACGCTCGATTCAACCAATGTAGCTCCCATCTAGTACCAGATTTTTACTCAATTTTGTACAAAATACACTCGATTCAATTGTTAGTACCGATTTTATCTGTTATTATTTTTCTTTTTTACATAGATTGTAACTACAATCTGTTGGTTAGTGCTTGTGTTTATTTTCTCTTTTAACTGACTTGCAAGTTAGCCTGAGGTTTAATTTTTTCTTTGGGTAATAAAATCTTCGTTTACGTCTCCACATAAACTCTGAGGCATTAAATAATTTTATTAAAAAACATAATCAATGTTTATCTACTATGTTTATATTGTTTGAACCCTAATAAACGAAATTTTGTCACTCGGACACCAATGTTGTTGGATATTTCTGTAATAAGTTCGCTGTTGGAAAATAATACCAATTTTGGAGCGGATAAGATGCGTACGAGTGTAGAAAGATAAGTGGTGGGTAAGAATAGGAGGAGAAGTCTGAATCGAAATTAAACTTTTCTTGGGGTCCAAATGATATGATTTGGGGGTGTTGGGGATTGGGACAGTGCGATGTCTCTGTTCAGCTTTGGGCACCGATGGGAAAAGAAAACGAGTCTTCCACTGCAATTGGGATTTTCCTTCGAAAATAATTGCACCACCTCTCTCTCTCTCTCTCTCTCTCTCTCTCTCTCTCTCTCTATCGTTGTGTTTGATCAATTTGGTTTGGTGCCCACTTTGTGTCCAAGTCAGATTTGGCTTTGATGGGAACCACATCGTGGCTTTGTCTTCCGCAATGGGCAAGCTGGAATTTGCTTAGAATTTTTTTTATACAAAATGTGATAAAACTAATATAATAAGCATTATAAATTTTGTGCATTTTATCCTAAAAAGGGAGTCATGTAGCACTTTTGGTCAAAAACCATCAATTTTTTTGAAATCTAATGGTCAAAGTGCACATGTAGGGGTGTAATCGGGGCGGTTTGGTGGTTTCGGTGTGGTTTTTCACACCGAAACCGACGAATTTAATATGCCAATTTTCAAACCATCGGTTTCGTGGTTTTTCGGAAAACCATGGTTTGGCGGTTTCGTGGTTTTTCGGTGTCGTGGTTTGGTGTCGGTTTGAAACCGATTGCTGATATAACCATAACCCATAGGATGAAACCCTCGCCGGTAAATCTCCAATTTCATCTCCCAAGCTTGGTGGCTAACAGCTGTAATCGTTTACTCTTATGATGCCAATATGAAATCTCCCGGAAAACATCTACTGAAGAAAAATGGATTTAACCTATATTAGTGAAGGTTCTAGCCTAGCTTCCCACTTCATCTTGGTTTCCACATATTAAGAATCACAAGCAGTGCAAATTACGAAGCGGGCCTAATGACACTAGACATGTGAGGATTTTACGGATGTTTGTGATTAAAACACCATAATTATTGTCGGAAAATTTTACTTTTTTAATTATTGTCGGTTTCGCGGTGTCATGGGGCGGTTTCGAAGTCACCCCGAACCACACCGCTCACTAATCGGTGTCGGTTTCAAATCGCACCATTTAACCATTTATGTTGCGGTTTGAAAAATTATCGGTTTGATGGTTTCGGGGTGGTTCGGTTTGGTGGTTTCGGTCGGTTTTTGCTCTCCCCTATGCACATGTAATAGCATGCTTAGTCCTTAGGATGTCCCATAGAGTGCCAAGTAATTTTCAAAGATATTTGAGATCGGAATATCATCAACTAAGATGATTAAAAAATGACTAATAACTTTTTGTAATTAAATTATAATAACATCTTCAAATTAGATAATAAAAAAAGACAGGGAGAGTGGACTCTATAGATCCACTGAAAGAATAAAAAAAGCAAATTGTAGATTGACAAAGTGGCAACCTATTTTTTCATTTTCCCGAAACAATATATATATATATATATATATATATATATATATATATAATGCAATTAATTTGCTCCCTGTTTATTTAGTCTTTACGGGTTATAAGGTGGGCAAATTCTGTGTCTTGGCTTCGTGTATGGCTAAGAATTGTTATTTTTTAATTAAACATAATAAGGTGGATTGGTGCGGGTTTTAATTATATTATCCTTGACAAGCATATGACTTTCAGAATGTAAATGCTGAGGTCCTATCTCAATGAACAACAATAAATAACTACTCAAAGGGTTTTTTAGCCGCCAAATTAAAATAATTTAGTTAATTAAAGTCTAACCAAGTGGGAAAATTATTTATGTTATAAATCCCTTTACTAATGTTAAGGTTGTCTCAATCTAATTAATTCCGTATTGAATTTTGCTTGTTCTAGGGTTTAGTTTTTTAATTCATCCCTGGTTTTCGACGGTTGGAGAAACCGCCAAATTAGCGACAAGAAATTTAAATTAGCTTCTTGATCGATTGCCATTCACCGCATCCTGATTTTCACTGTTTTATAAATATAATTTATTAAACATTTTTTTGGTGGAAAATTTACATAACAGTTAAAGATTGATCTTGGCCACCCTAAATATATTTTTCTAATATTTGTATGATCCTTGTATAGACTAACAAAAATTCTCATTGGATAAATTTTCATTGTTGACCAAATTTTTTAACAAGTATTTTAAGATAATTGTGTTATCCATAGTTTAGACTCGAGGTCTATCACTTAATCTGGTTAATGTTTATTAATTCTAAACTTAAATTCTTAGTGTGACTAACAATCAATTAGATTGTCTTAGTCTTGTTTTTTTTTTACTCTATTCTAATACCTATTCTATTAGAACGCCAGGAATCGAACTCTGGACTTTCCAAACTCCTCTTCTCCTTTGTGCCGCTGGACCAAAGGTCACTTAACATCTTAGTCTTGTTCTATTTTAACTATTAGTTCTTGATTTTTTAAAAGTTAACTTTTTTATACCACAACTAATACTACCATTAGAATTTTAACTGTCAACTTCCTTATGTTTGCATACTAAAATTTGTACATATTTAGTGCAGTCAAATTAAATGCCATTGGCTAAATCTCAAATTTAGTTTTGAGTTCGAACACTATTCAATCACTTAAATACTTGTTGCAACATTTAGAATATCCCACCCAGTTCAAACTTTCACTAATTGACCAATTGCCAAAACTATACCATGAGTATGGTTCATGTCGGTATAGAATTCGCATTGTGATGACCTTTCATAATCTTCAATTTTTTTAATAAGTAAAATTATGTTACTCCTTAAAACAATCACAATAGTTACATCACGAATAGAACTAGATAATATCCATCAAAAGTATATAAGATAAATAAATTAAGATTAAGGACCAAATTGCATGATCGATTGTCAATTTCCAATTCTGAAATTCCCAATTCTGCGGAATTGGGATTGCTGCTGCTATTGCTCAAGATCCAATTGCCACAATTCACGCCAAAATATCTGCAATTGGGTACCGATCCTTGTTGCCTTAACTGCAATATCCTCACCATCGGATCGCTCCTCAATTGGATTGGAGTAATTGCGCTCCCATTGCACTCAATTAGATAGCTATCAAATCCTGGAGCTCCAACGACTACAATTTGATTGATTCATTTCCTTTCTTGCTCCAATATAATTGTGCCCCTGTAATTGCGTGTATTTTCCTTCAATTGCTTCCTCCCGCTGTGTATAAATACTTCGTTATTGATGAATTATCAATTAGATTGAATCCATATTTCATAATATAAATACTATCTATCTCCACGAGAAAAAAAAAATCAAACACAAGTCCCACCTCATCACACCAAAGTATCACAGAATGAACCTATTCCGACAGCAGACAAAACAACATCAGAGGAAAAGCATACGCCACGAGGTCCATAATCTTCAATGGTTGCAGTCACGAGGCAAATACTATTATAATCTTCGCCCATTAGAAACTTTCTAATTAATATCCCAACATTGGTTTGAGTTCTAGAACCTTTCACCAAAAAAATTGTAAATTCTCGAATTAATCGGGCAAGCGTTACATATAGTAGAGAGATTCATTGAACTTTGCACTTACCCTCTGGATCTTGAAATGCCGTTTTCACAATCTTGCATTTTATAGTGAACCTCTCTTTAGGGATGTCGATGGGTAGGGTCGGGTAGGGTATTAGTACGATCTTATCCATAGCCTAGTTTAAAAAGTCGGAAAAAATCTAAATTTAACATCCTAAAATTTTGTGACCTAAAAAAACCATCTTCAACTTCTTATTAATTTTGTGACCTAAATTAATAACGATAAAAGTTTTATCATTATTGTGTGTTTTAATTTTATAATATATATGAATTTTGAGATTGTGGTTTAATTTTTTCAATTAAATAATTTTATGTATGTTGAATCCGCGGATCGACCCTTATCCATATCCTGCCCGAATCCTATTTTTAAAAGAAGATAAGGATAAGGATTTGGGTCCACTTTCAAAAAAGAGGATAAGGATCTGGGTCCTATAAATCCTACCTGAATCATGTCAATTGCCATTCCTATGATCAATATCTAATATTTGATTTAGTGTTTGGTGAATTAAAAAAACAGGTGTTGAAACTCAAAAACCATTTTTTCCAATAGCTAAAATTTGTGAATGTTATATTTAGGTGATAGTTATTATAATATTAAATTATCAACATACCCTCTATTCAGATAACTCCTAATTAAATATTAAATTAAGAGGGACGCCTTTTTTTAATTGACAAATACATAGAGATAATACTCAATATTACTATATTAAAATTAGGAGGGACACTTGTTTTTATTGGAAAAAGTATAGAAATAAATACTGAATATTACTATATTATATTAAATTAAAAGAGATATTTTTTAATTAGCAAAAACATAAAGATAAATAATTTGTATTATATTAAATATTAAAGAATGATGTTTATGTCAATTACCATTATAAGTAATTTTACAACTCAACAGCAATATCCAATGCTAATTTATCAAACAATTTTTGCAAAATTCGGATATCAGCTATCAACTGAGTACTATCAGCTAACAACTAACAACTAAATTTCATCAAATTTTTGAAATTAATAAGAGTTGCTCTTAATAATAAAGAACTTGGACAGACAGAATATTGCTCTACTCGCAACACATAAATTTTGAAAAAGGAAAGACAAAACGAGAATTCAAGTTAATTGGTATGGAAGACCTCAAATCACAGCATAAGAAATCAATACTTTTTCTTCATGAACTACTTGATAATTGTATATTTTTTTTTAATCTGATGAGAGGAAGTTCAAGCATCCGACTAGTCCATCTCTTTCTCAAACTTGCATCATCCTGATCAATCTCTGTCTCTTCTTATGACCATATTTCTGGATTCTTTCTAATAATAACCTAAGTTGCCTTGCTCTCCCCGTCTCTTTGTGCCCCAAGCGTGCAAGTCTCCGATTCTTTGGCATCTGTATTTTACGTGGAGGACTAAAGACTTGATTAGTTTTATAGGCTAACCAAGATAATGTTATTAAAAAAAATTGATTAGAAAGAAATTAGATAATTAAATGAAATTATATATAGAATATGAAATTTTGAAAATTCTCAACTTCAAAATCATTGTTAAAAGTGTTAGATATGAGAGTTTGTCAATGTTGAAATATCTTATCTGTTTAAAATAAATATTAGTTAGTCCAATAAATACTATGTTATTATGTGATATCAACCGCAAAATACGGACTAATCATTGCATAATGGTTTCATCTTACTCTTGTAATCTATATTTTTAATAAATTCAAATTCTTTTTCAGCTATTTTTTCCTCCCCGTGGTTTGAATTTGATACTATACTCCAAACTCGATTTCTTGAGCTAGGCCTCAGCTAAAAATTTACACATTGATTGGATTAAAAGTACATATCATGATAAACTATTCTGATTTGAGAATAAAAATAATAGCATAAATCTAAATTGAAGTAACCAGCGTCCCTTAATTCTTGAAGTTTAATCTCATAATTTTCCAAATTTTGATTTTTTTTGTCTCGTAATTTTGTAAAAATAAATTATCAGATCCTTTGTTAACGTTACTATCCATTTTTTATTTTTTCATTATGAAAATAATCAAAATACCGTTAAATGAAAATTAAAAAAATCATTTTCTTCCACTTTTGACCAAGACCATCTTTGAGGAAGAACGCCAAAAATGAAAAACAAACTAAAAAATAAGATCAAACTAAACAAAATAAAGAATATAAATTTATCTTCTTGGTTATGTTTTTGATTTTGATTTTTCAGTTTATTTTTTCTTTTTGATGTTCTTGGTCAAAATTGAAAGAAGATAATTTTTTTCAAAGATGTTTTGATCATTTCTGTGATAAAAAAATATGGATATTGATATAGCGAGAGACTCAAAAATCTATTTTTATCAATTTTAAATGACGGGAAACTCATTTTTTGGAAGTCTGAGATCCTATGCAAAAGAGAGCCAAACTTCAAGGATTAGGAGTAATTTGCCAATTGTGATAGTAGTTAATGATGTGCGAAAAAATCACCACCAATTATTTCGTCTATCTCCAAATATTTTGCAGATAATTATTAAAGTTGATGTTAGTGGCGCATCCATGTAAAATGTGCGCTTATTTTCTCTTTCCGACCCCATTACGTAGCCTATGGAAGTTCTTGCCTTAAAAACGTAAAAATAAAGAGCTCTATTACGTTAAATTAGCAATGTTGTAGATTGTGCTCGGGGAAATTATTATATGTCGTTGGCCTTTATAGCATAATAAGCCGGTAAGATAGTCGATAGTTTACGCTGTCACGAATGTCATCAGATCGAGTTTACTTATTTTTTACTTTGAAACTCGCTAAAAGTTATGCAATAATTCCGAGTTTTTTTAATTCCGCATTTCTATCTATTATTTTGGATTCATGAAAGTTGTATCCAAATTCTCCATTGTGCTTATCCTCTAATTTGTTTTTTAAGCCTAAGATGGTTACCACGGCAGCTCGCAAAATCGACGTCAGAAGATTATAATGCTTAATCGACTTTTATAGCACAAAATTAAAGTAGCATTATCTTTCGTTGTACGACAACATTTTGGATATACTCACTATAATATTAACCTATAATATTAAGAATAAACAAAATATTTCCTTTACTAAAAGGTGAAATAATAGTTTGCTATGACATATATGTTCTGTGAGATTTGGATTGAGTACAAATTGTAAAAATAAGTCTGTATGGTATGAAATTTGGGTAGAATGTTAACATTTTTTTCACACTACATCGGTATTTTCTTAATATGATATCAATATTTTTTTTGTGCGATAATAACATGTGTACTTTCATATTTTATATTTTTTTCAGAATACTATTTTTTATGTGATACCGGGTCTGTGTGTATTTTTTAATTTGGTTCCATAGTTTTTAAATTTTTTCTTCTGATAATGATATTTTTTTATATGATATTCATCCATAGAATTTTATTTATTTATTTAGGTCTTGTAATTTTTAAATTTTGCAAAAAAAACTAATTTGTACGGTTCTAAAAAAATTTAACGCACAATCCAATCCTTCGTGTGTGCGTGACTGCGTTACAAAATACAAAATACTTCTTATATCTTAATAACTCTTTGGAACATTCCCGTATGCTCGTTCATTGGAATCCGTATTGTGTTGCATGTGATTCCTGAAGACGGCATTTACTTATAAATACTTTGGGTTTGAATCTTTGCCGCACGATTTAGGGTTGGGCATGATTTTGATTCATGTCTCTAAAATTGGGGTATAAGTTTGGATCATGTGGACTCTCGCAATATAGTATATATTAGAATTGTTGTTAGTAAAAGACTTTGATTTAAGTATTATATTCAACCGATGCGAATATATAAAAACGCTCAGAATCGCTGATAAATAGCTATTCAAATTTTTTAAAAAAGGAGCCTGCGAAATGGATTCCACGCAAGCACTTAGGCCAGCATTCATTACTTGGACAGGAAGAGATCCAGACGGAGGCTCTAGAAGCTCAACAAATCAAGGTAATTAAGATATTTAGGTGTGGCATTTGACTAATGAGATCATTAACTGCAATCCAAACTAGCCACCTAACAGTTGGTAGGTCACAGCTCCTATATTAATCAGTGGATTTCGAATCAAATTAATGCCACAAAACAATGCCGATTTGTATTTATGCGCGAGTAATTATATACTAATTCAGATCACAAATTTCTACCCAAAAAAAAAAATCAGATCACAAATCAAAACAGATGAGAGATTTGAGTTATTAAAAATATAATAATTTTTAATAATTCTTATAAGATCTTTTCATATTTTAAAAATTATAACCTATTCGATTGAGATTAAACAGTTCAATAGATAGTAGGACTTACTTTTTGATTTTTCACTTTCGCAAAAATAAAAAATTCATTTTGACCGTCAATTGAAAGAATTTTACATCTAAGTTACACATACTAGATTTGAACACTCGACAATAATCTCAATGCCTAGATTCAATTTTTTTTTCGGTGACCACTGTTAAATGTCAACTATGGATCATTAATAAACAACTTCAGCCTCACCAGAATCACAAATGATTAGGCAGTATCTTCCTACAATGTATTTGTGAATACTTGTAAAAAAGATCGTCATAATTAGATCATGCACATACAACTTCTCTCGCACGAGCAATTTTCTTGCACGGGTTAATCTAAATTTTAACGGGGTGACAAAAAAAATCAAAAAAAGATTTAAAGTTGAAATATTTTGATTAAAATAAAATAAAAAAATCTGAACCACATCGAGAGTATAACAGAACGTTCGTTGGTCATTGGAGCGACAACTTTGTTATTGCACCGACTTCTGAATATACCTCATATATGTATTAATTGAATGAGTCTGACTATGTAAATATCGTATAAAATAAGTTTTATGTACTTAGTCTCAGCCTGCGAGACATAATCATCAATTTTTTATAAATAAAAAAAAACGATTCGGAAAGCGATATGAGCCAGTCCCGGTTCGAATGATCAGATTAGTCTGGCGTATGTGATTGACGGTCGGACGCATTCGAATAATTTTATTACTAATTATATACTACGAGATGTCAAAAGTCAAAACTTTAATATAGCATCTAATTTTGTTACAAAGTTTATTGTTCAGAAGTACCAAAACTTTAATTTAATAGTTTTTAATTTAGCAAATTTCTAAGAAACATATTTTCGATAAGTTGAACTACATCTTTAAAACACCATACATTATAATCCTGACCGGCATGCTAATGTCATGGGTGGCAGAGATATGCTAATTAAATCCGACTGATTGCGAAAAAAATTATTATAATTATGGATAGAGGATATATATTTGTTTTCTCAAAGAAATGTTCCAATTATGTCTAGGATTAGGTTTCAGAAATGACAAATGTGAACGAATTTGGAATCTGTGTAATTAAATCCATGTAATCTGTGTAAATAAATCCGACAAATGTGATTCGTGGATTGATTCAGTCACCTTTTTTTGTTCATTAGTTATCAACATTACACGTTTAGCGTATGACGTACTTGCAAAAATATTTAATCCTTTTGAGGAGTTGTTTGATTAATTCTAAAGGAATGAAAAACTTTATTTTTGCTAAGATCTTAGACATTTCCTAAGGAATACTTTCGACCGATTAGTATTTTGTTCGAAGGCTCAACATCTAAGGTACGAACAAATGCATATTCGGTCAAACAATTTAGATAGATTCTAGCATCAGCTTTTCTATAAACTAAAAATATTGGAATAATTAAATTTTATTCATTTATAGATTTAGTAACTAACCAATAAACTAAAAATATTTTAATTTCAAGAGCGCAGACCAAAAATTTACCTAAAACATAAGTAAACCGAAGATCAACTGATTAAAAATTTATTTAATTTAAACAAGTTTCGATTTTAAGTACTTGAAAAAATAATAGTATTAAATATTTTTTGAAATAATTTTGTACTTTTTAATTATCTGATTCATATTTTAATTAATCGTCTCAATGAATCAAAAAGCAAGTCCTTGTTAAATAAACTTAAAGCAAACATATAATCCACAAGAAACACTATCGATTATTAATCTAAATAATTCACTACCAAAAAGTTGACATAAACGTATTATCTTACCAGTTTCGAATATCTAATATTTTATACAGACCAAGTTGACACCAAAAAATGATGATTCTAGATAATTAATAAATTATTCGAGTATTGGATTAGAGAAAATTTAGCGTAACATTCTATCAAAATAGGATTAAAAATTCAATTGGCAACGTGTGACGTTCATCATAAAATACACATGATCATAAACAGATGGTGATTTTTTTTTATTTCTTGGTAGCTAGCTTGGTACCTACCAAGCCACCCGTCGAGCTAGCTTGCAAAGGAATTATGTGTAATCTTTGGAAGCATAATTGGGCCATCCTAACAAAAGTATAAAATGAAAATTAATGAATAATATTGACAGTATAATATACAATTTAAATGTCAGCGTCATCGACGAAGACAAAAGGATATAAAGAGGAAGCCGAGTCATGAATGAGGACTCAAATACTGACTCAGCTGTGACTATGACTCCCAAAAATAAACATGTTTGCCTCTTTCTGGATGGCAGTTGGACCGATTGGAATTCCACAGAATTTAATATGTTATGTTCAGGAAGAAGTAAAATCTTACGTGCATTAGGGATAATGCGTTTTGGATAGTACAATTCAATGTTGCAACCTGTCACATTCAGATTATATTATACATAAGAAATATTAAATCCATATTCAGAGTTATATATTTAATAATGACTCTCTTTGCTTATACATATAACATCCAAATACTCACTCTACTAAACTAATACAAATTCAACTTAGATTAAGCCAATTAAAAAGTGACAAACTCTCCTTATATAATAGTGGTACGTCCATAATTGCTTATTGGTATCAACGGTGACACTTAAATTGATGTTTTTTCATTCATATATTAAATATAAGATTTTCTTAGGAAAAATTAATTTACGTATAAAATAGAAATTCATCTAAAATAATATTGTTGAGACAAAAAAAAATCTCTCCAAAAAGGTAATCACATAAATGTGATTTACTTTTTAATCATTTCAAAACTAAAAAAACGTTAAATTGATGTATTTTTCATTCATTTATTAAATTTAAGATTTTCTTAAGAAAAATTAATTCTCGTATAAAATAGAAATTCATCTAAAAAAATATCATTGAGACAAAAAAATATTACTCCAAAAATGTACCACATAAATGTGATTTACTTTTTAATCATCTCAAAACTAAAAAAGTAAATCTTATTGAAGAATTTAGCATCTATCATTAGTAAAATATTATACTTAGATTGATATTTTATATTACAATAAATAATGATTATAATGATCATTTGAAAACAATTCAAAAGGTGAAAATATGTAAAAATTATCAAAGAAGCAATCTTAAACTATTATTATATTTTTTTTTCAAATTAATAGATATTATAAAAAATATATTCACTGAAAAATATTATCTTAAATGAAAGTAAAAACTAAGATTTAACGCTAATTTTCAAAATACAATAGTTATTATAATAGAGAAATTATCAAATTTTAGTAACAGTCTTGACTTGAGATATTCTTTTTATTAATTTAGAGAGTTTATGAACTATAGCTTAAAAAATTAATTGAAGGGTTCTACTAAATTTAAAATTTACCTTGCACGAGCACATCTAAAATCGACTTTAATGATCATAACAGTTGAATGTTCTAATTTTAAAATTTAATCTTGAAGGTGGTAGAAAGTTCCATCAGTGAACATGCAAACCAGCAACAATCCAGTGAATTTGCTTGTTTTTGTGTACATGGTATTCTTTCTTCAAGCATACAATCAGCTGGGGGTATATAAAAACATTATTCCAAGTGTATCCGGTCTGCCATATTGCACTTTTTATGGTACCACATTGCACTTTAAATTAATTCCTAAATTATACTTTTTATCGATCTTAAAATTTTATCATTTCTTTGAAATTCAGGCCAAATATTTCAAATAGCATGATGTATAAGAACAACCTTAGAAAACTGGGAACATTAGAAATTAAGGGCTTGTATTAATGTATGATGTACCTAAAGGAGAGATTAAAATTTGGTCACCAAATTTCCAAAGTAACAGAGCAAAACTTTTGGTTAGTGGGAGTCAATCAACTTTTTATAATCCAATTAATTTTTTGATTTCTTTAGAAATACATGTAAAATTTGTCCAAAAACCTTACCCAAAATGTCTCGGCATTTATTTCACCAAAAAAAATAAAAAAATGTCTCGGCATTTGGCTTTATATATGATGTGTATGTATATGGTCAAGAATGGTGGAAGGGCTATCATGATGTGAGCCCAGAAATTAAATAATTTTTTTTTAACTGGAAAGAGATGGTATTGTTTCCATGTTATTTTAATTATTGGTTCTTGGAGTTTAGCAAAATTAAAATTTTGTTTTTTTGAGTCTGAAAAGGGTTGGGGTTTGGGGATCTTCTTCTGGAGGTAGGGGAGGGAATATTTTCTTGCCCATTGGGAATTGATGTTTAGACCTGTGCGGGTCCTGTTCCACGTCACCAACATATGTCGCCTAGCTGGAGTTTCAACTTTTATGCTAAGTGCCAGTTTTTCTTTTTGTCCGTCGACTTTTCCGATATTTGCCATTTTCTGGCCGTCCATTAAACTCTCATTTTCTGGCGTCCCAGTCGTAATTAAAAATGTTGTTAAATACGTGTTAATAGATTCAACTGATTTAATCGCGTACAGATAAATGATTTAACACATTATTCGCATACCCGTGGAAAGAGGAACATTGCATTTAGACTCGATGTGTCTCAATTTAATTCACGTGTCGCATAAGTCAATGTGTAACATAGACGTCCGACATACAATTACACCATGTCTGGCTCAGGTGAAAACTGAAAACCATAGAATGCTATTACTGACGGAATTGGTTCATACTGCGACAAAAATTGAATTGTTTTGACGAGACTCGGAGTTTGAAAATAGTAAACGGGGTGAATAACATTAAAAATATCAATCTTTTCTTTCATTTAACCCTTTTTAGTTGAAGTTAATTTTAACTTTCGGAGAATAAACAAAAACAACCGCTAAATAACAAAATATTTAAGTAGATTTTTAACATGATTATGATTTGAACTCTCATCAATTCTCCGTCAATCCCTTTTTATATTGTTAGAGCAAGTGCTATTTGGTTATTTTACTTTTTTACGTTACGAATAAAATCATTCCAAAGAAAAACGTTTAAATTCATCATTGAAGTTGCTATATTTTCATGTTTCCTCTGGAAAAAGTCTTTCACTGTTAAATTTGTAAAAAAAGTTACTGCGAAACACTTCCAACATTGATTCAGCCGAAATGCTGCTGTAGTTTGTCCTATTAACACAATAATACCAATTTAAACTCTTATCTGTCTCAGAGCAAAAGTCCAATAAATATTTGGCTACAAGTACAAGGGTAAAAAATAGACTAGAACGTCACAAGTTGATCCTATGCCTAAAATAAAGACAGCCTAATCCGTTGACAAAAACCAAAAGCGTGCACTAATCCAAAGACTTCCGATCCCTCCGAAGGTTTCACCTTACAAGAAGATGTTTGGTTTTACTCAAGTCTTTTACTAGCCCAGGTCCACGTGCTCTTTGATCGTCTTTTTCTTTCCTCAGTCCAAAATATCCTGCTGCATGATGATAAATTGATAATCTTATTATAATTCCATTTCCTACTCGTTGCCACATATTATATGCCCCTCGTACAAAAAATTATAATACCCAATTTTATAGGAATAAAAGGTCAATAAAAAACAGGGGTAAAATGTGATGTCACATATCTTAATTTTACTGCCGCTCAAAAGAATTTAACTTAAAATCTTTGATGAGATACAACACATTATGGCTAATATAATTATTTTCGAAATAAAAGGATTTTGAAATATTTGACCACGGAAATTTTTTAAATGGCGACGAGACATGCGCCTGTTTCGCATTGACCTTGGAATTTGGATAAGGTTTGTAGGAACTCTGATAATATGTTGCAATTTTTATTTTTTCATTATTCAGCATTTGAACGAGACCTCAAAAGTGTAAACAATACTATAATCGTAGAAAAATAACAATATTTCGGTCTTTCATTTTGCAAATGTGATGCTAATACATGTCCCGAGTTGATTTTTAATGTTTGGTTTTCTAGATTTGAAAAGAACAGAAATCAGACTATGCTCCAACAAATTAAGGAAATTGTTAAGTCTTCAGAACTTAATATTCCTTCCATGGCAACAGAAGTAAGTCCAGGCCCAATCAAGTTCATAGCCCAATAAAAAATCAGGTAAAATGGACCCAAAAGGCATCATCGGTTTCCCATATTTATCAAGTCCAGGTCCAGTTAACGGGGCCGAATCAAATACATATATTTATTTACTCATGACTACAATTTTACCGGAAAAAGTTGGCACAATAAAAAATTCGAATTTATTAGAAAAATATGTTGAATGAACATCAAGCTTATGCCTCGTAAAAAAATCAAGCTTATATAACCGTCATCAGACCTCCCTTCTTCGTCAGCTGCGGGTGTCCATCCTCTACTGCCATTCCAATATCCCAGATGTTATTGGAACCGTCAACAACCTCCGCAAATCTGAGAAATTGAACATAAGTATGAAATTGGAACGAAAATTGATGATCACAATCCGTTTAACATGGAAAATTAAGTAGTTTGTATATATGATGACATTTTAATAATGTTGTCTGTTGACATTGGGCGTATATAAGCATTATTATAGATCTAGCCATCTAGGTAATATGGAAAGGCTGTTTGTTTTTATTGAAGAATAACCAACGCACATCTGAATAATTAGAACACAAATCTGAGAAAATCTGAGAAATTGAAAGGCAAATCTGTTTGCTCCGAGGAAAAGAAGAGATGATGTCAGCAAAGAGGAGGTAGAAGAAGAGCTTGATGAAGCCCTCTGTCGATCGTGACAGTGCTATGTAATATGCCACACACCCTGCTAATTTGGAATTGCACATCAAAACTCAATCGGTGTTGAGTTTGATCCATAGATATCGTTCATAAACTTAGGTAGTGAAGTCATCTAGTTGGTTAAGAGTCAAACAAACTCATTTTGTAAGGATAACTTAGGAAGGGTTTTTCATACACATCGTTTCGTCTACATCATAGCCATCAACGAGCCATCACAAATTTGGTTCTCAAGTATGCCTGGCAATGTTAGACCGAAATTACTCTCAAGAATCCGTCTCTGAATAGAAGTCTCAGACATGTCGAAATAGGATGACGATCTAAAATAGTTTAGAAAATTTACAATCACTGAGCGACTCAATGTGAATGCTACATCTTATACAAACGCTCCCTATAGAATGAAGTGTCTCTATCCTCCGCCCTCTGCACACAATTCTCGTTCATCATTAACTTGCATTATAATCACTTAATATTCAAATCAATTAGTGACATAGTTTATTGGATTTCTTTAGGTAATTTTTGATACCATGATTACACGTGCCATGTATTAATCCTTAAAATTTTGTTAATTTGTGTATAATGCTCAAGGCTCTAGGTTGATCAACATGTATTGTCATTAACCACATTTAGACCATGTGTTAGGACAACAAAAATGTGAAATACGGATGTGTAGAATATTCATAGCAAATAGTGTGAGAGAAGAAGATAGCGGACACATGATATTATGTAGTTTGATCGAAAGACTTATTCCATGGTGTCAAGACAATCATCTTTATTCCATGGTGTTAAATTGTTTTCTCGAGCTTCTAGTTCATCTTTCATATTAGACCATCTTCATTGTGTACCTCTTCTATTAAGCTTCATGTCCTATCATATCATCATATGTCTCAATCTTGAAAATATCACCTCGAATAAAATCTTCTATAAGTATTATCAAGAACATATACTTACCTTGGATTTTCTCTCTAAAGAACTAGCATGACGAGAGAAAATTATAATTTGTGCAACAAGAGAGTTTTTCACATTGGAGAAAAATCATTTCAACGATCACAATAATGCGTAAAACTTATAGGCCAACTTCAAGTCCCATAAACTCTAGCACCACCATTACTCATCCTAGTATAGTATACACCTAAGGATCACTCTCAAACTATTTTTCAACAGTCCTTATAGACTTCATCTCTATCGAAAACTTACAACTTCATGTGGATAATGACTATTGGGATTACATCGTCTAAGTGAACACAAATCTCAATTAAAATAAGAGATGAGGACATCAACTATAGACCTTTACATCACTTTCATGTGAACTTCTTCTAGATATCAATCTTGATATTTTTCACCAGCTATAAGACTTTACATCACCTCCTCGTAAACACACTCTAAACACTACATTTGTTGTTGCCATTAAACCTTACTCTATCATTCTCATGGGCAACTAGGAGATACACTCCATAATATGTTAGTCAAAACAACACCAAATACTTGTACCATTAGTCTTCATCGTCAAGAAGTTAGTGGTTTAAATAATGCACAAGGTCTTCACACGATGTACCTTTTTGTCCAACATGATATGACCATTCTATGATAACCATGAATTAAAAACTAGATTTGATTAATTCTTATATAATAAAGCAGTTTTCCATAAAAAGAAGTCACATACAACTCCTCTAACCTTCTCATCACTTTAAACTACACATATATGCCTATTATATATATAGAAGAACTTACTGGGTCTGAGCTCAAAGCCTAATAAGATTTGGTCAACTTTCTAAATAATCCTCCACTTTGAATGAAATCACAAAATCAATATTCAGAATTTGAATCTCTAAGACCTGAATCATTATGCTTCAACAAGACCCAAGTTAACCCTTCCCTTGGTCAACTTCTTCAATTCAGATGAACCCATCAACTCGACAATCAATGTGGACCAAACTTCATGATCTAAAATAATATATAATATTTCCTTCTCAAAACTCGTCAAAATTTTATGGATCAACAACATTTAGTAAAAAATAAGCCTCAAAACAGGTAAAAAATATCATTAACCAGCCCAATTTTTTTTATCAGACCAAAAAAAAACCAGTTAGTCAACTCATGTTGACCCAAAATTTTTAATTCAGCTTTAATTATATTTAAAAAAAATAATGTCAATAAAAGCTCTATATGAGTGGCTGGACTTTTCTCTTTGGAGGCATTACGGTGGCTCAGCTTCAGATGGCCAAGCTCGTGGGAATACGGAGGCAATAGTGACAATGCTAGAGTAGGGATATCTTTCTCTCTTCCTGACTTCTCTCTCCTTCAAGTGGCATGAGGCTTAAATAGACCGATGCTCGACCTCTTCTTATTGTAGTAGTTAGGTAAGACGCTTTACAACAGTAGTGCGAAGGCATTCCTTCCAAAGGTGGTCAAACTTTTTCTCAAACTATTAATCTCCAATAGCACATAAAATAGTCTCAATTTTGAATTTTTCACAAAATTTAAAAGTCTCTTCACCAATTCTACCTGAATCAATATAAAAAGCTCTGATACTAATTATTAAGGTAGTAGAAACATATTACATAAATATGTAGAATGCTTCGAACAAATATTATGAAATAAAAAGATAGATGACACACAGTACTACATAATTCGGTCAAAAGACCTACTCTATAGGGTTGATACGATCATCTATATTATATGGAGATACATGATGCATAAGCTATATGCGAGGTTGTGCCTCTAGTCTAACTCTTTTATTATATTACTATGTCAAATTGTGCCAAACCAAAGAACTTGGTCTTGGAATTAGTCTTGTATACCTATTGGGCTACATGATCGTAATGGTATCACAGATGATGTTAGAGATGAAAAGAAAAAAGTTGTTGTTAGAGAGATCGATGTTGTTTCTAGTTAGTGGTTGCCAAAATTGGGGATAACCGCTGCAACCAAATTGAAGAGAAAAGCTATGATGAAGACTTTTCCATATCAAACCATCATAGAAGACAAATTCATTTATCAGAGAAGACCAAACTATTGAATCATAACTTACAAAATCATTGTAACAAAAGATCAAACTATTAAATCACAATATCATGACAAATAATTAAATCACACCAAATCAAACCATTGAATCATAACAGATATAACCATTGAATCACTGAAGATCAAATCATTCAATGACGATAGGCATAACTATTGAATCACAAAGTACCATATTATAGAATCACAATATTACAAATTATTGAATTATATTATAACAAATCGTTGACCTCAAACAAATTATTGATTACAATATAACAAACTACTGAACAACAGTTCAAACCATTACATATATCACTAGTGAAAATTATTGAATCACAACATAGTAAATAAATAAATCACAATAGATCAAAAAATTAAATTATAATATAATAAACTGTTAAATCACAGCCGTACTGTGTTGCAACACTAAATTGGGATTCAAAGAACTCCCAACCCACCCCTCATATTTATAGAAGTCAAGTTCAATACATTTTACAATACAAATTAGAATATTTATTCTATTTAAAAATTTGGAACAAATCTTAGTACTATGTAGTTCAAATTGATAATTCAGTCCATGTGATTTAGCAACATTTATTCGGATATGTCCCACTAACTTCCAAGTTAAAAACACTCTAAATGCTCTCATTTTTTACCCGACATGGCTACCAAGTGGGTTTAGTCACCGTTGATATGTACTATGACAAATAACCAAAATAGTCTTTATTTTGTAACATTTTTTCCAAAATAGCCTTTTGTAATTTCTCCAGAAACGAAACCATTTTTCACAATTCACATTAAGTTCATCGTTCTCGTCTTTAAAGTAGACCCTCCTATATGTATATCCATAGCCGACCTATTTCTTTCTGGTCTCAGCACTAAACAAGTCTGAAGCTCAGTTGGACTTTACAAAATAAAAGTAAATAAAAAAGCCCATGACCAATTGACATGAATGAAAAATAAACTCCAGCCCACAAGCCCAATTAACTACACTTCCAGCAGCAACCTATTAGAAGAGCATGAACTTCCATCTTTACTCGTCCTTCCTCCCTAGCTTCTTCATTCATCTTCTTAGCCAATTCACCCTCAATTTCTTCCATGCAAAATTCTTCCCTCTTCACTTTTTGTTGTGTGTTTATTTTTCTTTTTGCTTCGTTGTTCTCTCTTTTGGTATTAATAAAGCATTTTTACTTACCAAAAAAAAAAAAGCAAATGCTGACGTCGAGGAAAAGCTTCATAACGGTAACGACAGGAGACTATACCACATCAATATCTACATCAAGCTCCTCAATAATGCTCAGCCCTAGTTTCAAAAAAGAGGTCCCAAACAGCAGTAAAACAAGGTTCTTTTGTTGGATCCTTAATCCAACGTTGGACTTATATGTGAAATAATTAT
>SOPF01025169.1:841-20156 GCA_012979155.1 Hypericum perforatum | reverse complement strand
TTTTTCATGAGAAATTTGGTAAGTCAGATAAAAATATGAAAATAACGGCTTTAGTCTTGGTAGTCGTCCTTCCGTTCTTACAAACGGGTTCAGATCTGGTGTAAGACCCGTGTATACAATACGGTATTGTACATTAGGATTCGATGGTTTGTATATTTGATTCGATAGTTTGTATGCAGTGATTCGATGGTTTGTATGTATGTCTGATTCGACAGTATGGTGTGTTGTGATTCGATGGTATGGTATGCATTATTCAATGGTATAAAATGTTTGATTCAATGGTTTGGAATGTCCGATTCAATAGTTTGTATATTTGATTCAATGGTTTGTATATTTGATTCGATGGTTTGTATGCAGTGATTTGATAGTTTGTATGTATGTCTTATTCGATAGTATGGTGTGTTATGATTTGATGGTATGGTATGCATGATTCAATGGTGGTATAAAATGTCTGATTCAATGGTTTGACATCTAATTCAATAGTTTGTATATTGTGATTCGATGGTTTGTATGTATGTCTGATTCGATGGTATGGTGTGTTTGATTCGATGGTATAAAATATCTAATTCAATGGTTTGGCATGTCCAATTAAATGATTTGTATATTGTGATCTGATGGTTTGTATATTGTGATTCGATGGTTTGTATATTGCAATTCGATAGTTTGTATATTGTGATTTGATGGTTTGTATATTATGATTCGATGGTATGGTATGCATGATTCAATGGTATAAAATGTCTGATACAATAGTTTGGCATGTCTGATTCAATGGTTTGTTTATTTTGATTCGATGGTATAAAATTTATATCAGAATCAAGTAATCAAGTGGGAGTAATTTGGAGTCTCCTGGGATTATGATAAATAATTACTTGAGCCGTTACCATCAATAAAAGAATGAGAGGTGAGTATCTAGGCTACTGTTGTCCATTTCATTAGATCTTGGCTCTTATTGTATTGAAGATATTATTGATTAATGTGTCAATTAATCAAAATCTAATTTACCATAAAAAAAATAGATTGAAAAGTTTTTCCATCAATAATTAAATAGTGTTGTGTTCACAATGAATTAATATAGTTTGGCACCGAAAAAAGAGTAATTATTTGTGTGAATTCATAATAGCAAAATATAGTAATAACAAAAATTATTTTTCCCATGACAAATTAAATAAGTGAAAAGGATGATCACTTGGTAGACAATTATTAATTGCTCTATTTTTTGGAATCACAAAACTTCGAAATTGACTAATATAAGTTTTAAATAAAAATAAATAAATTGTATTGATTATATTTTATTTTAAACTTGAAATAAGTTAGAACAAAATATAGGGTCAAAATTTATGTCCTTTGAATTATAGGATATACTTTCATGGGAGGCGTTTACCCAAAAAGGATAATAAATAAAGTGGGCACTTCCTTGCATTGTACTGTACTATTTTCAACATCCTGCACCATATCCAAACCCCTTACAAACATGGTAAACATTGAGTGTAACTTTTATTGCACTAATTACTACAATATCTTTGACTATATTTGAGGAAATAATAGGTAGTTCAATATGATGCCATTTATTAAAAAAAACGTATACTAAGAAATGTATATTCCAAACAAGGCAAGAAAATAACTAATTACTGTAATGTGCATGCTTAGTCATACACTCTAAATGAGGAAATAGTAAGTAATTTAATATGATGACATTTATTAGAAAAAAGTTTTAATGATTCAAATTTATTCAAAAAGTGAAATAAGAAATTATAAATAATCACCAGATGAATGGGGGATATTCCTAGTTAGCATTTATTATTTGTCATGACGGTTGACCATTTTAGTCTTGGTGGTCTTCCTTTTATTTTGCAAACATGGTAATAATTGATTGTAGCTTTTACTGTATACTAATTCCTAAAAAAAAAATGGAAGTCAAAATATACTACAAATATCTTTGAGGAAATAGTACGTAGTTTAATATGATGCCATTTATTCAAAAAAGTAAAATAAGAAATATAGATTAAAAATAAAACAAGAAATTAAACAATTGTGCCCTATATAAGAGGGATAACTTAGACGGAATTTTATTAATCAAAATGAAGATGATTGGCGCCTATGTAACATTGGCTATTTTATATATGAGTTTGGCCTCATATGACGTGCAAGGATCAACAAAAACAGAGGTATCGAATTATATGTAGTTCATAACCATGTTTTATGATATTATTTTATTTCAAGCTTCTATAACAAAGTTTAGATTATTCTGGGTTTCACAATGAGACCAACTTATTTATCAACATAAAAGATTTCCATTGCGCACCATTTATAAAAAAACACCAAGGGTTCTTGAAGACATCAAACTAGTGAAGAATCAACTTTCTTTTCCTTCCGAAAAGATTTTTTGTATTTCAATTTTCATTATTGTCTTTAATTTAATATGCGCCTCACAAATAATTCCAAGATATTCCAATACGTTTTACATTTTAAAACGTGGATCATGGTTTAACCGACGGTCAATGATGTTGGCCATTAATTCAATCAGTTGGCCAACTCTGTCTAGACCAAACTACCAACAATGTTTTTTGAATTTTTTTATTTTTATTAGATGAAAAGTGATTAAATTACTATTTTCACATTTGTAAATTCTTTATCCCCTATAAAACTATAGTACTAAATTTTATTATTATCATACATTATTGCACTAATTTTTTGTAGTGTTAGACTTCTTCGAGATTTTGAAATTCTTAGTTATTTTTGTTATATAATTAAATACTTATTAAAAAATTATCTAAATATAGTTACTCATTTAATATTTAAAGAACTAAATAATCTTTTAACATGAATTTTTAGAGCCATAACTCATTTTACTTTTGTAGTTCTTATCAATTGAGTGCATCGATATATATAAGCAACCTGCTTTTCAACATCCAAAGCTCAAAAATCATAAAATTCAGGTAATTATTCATTTTTTGGATTTATTGGTTCAAAAGAAACGTTTGTGAATTTTTTTTCTGAAAATTATTATACTTATGTGAAGATGGAGCCAAGTTTCAAAATGAAAACACAAGAAGGAAGAATTTCGACATTTCCTAAAAATATTGGAATTATTGAAGATATTGTTTGTCAAAATGGTTCAGTACCTATTCAAAGAAGAAACAATGGATTAATGCACCCACTAGAATTAGGTGCTAACGGAAGACATGTAAGTTTTATTATTTGTACTTGTATTTGTTGGAGTAAAGTATTTAAAAACTAAGTTATTTCTTTCTACCCAGCAGGAATACAAAATGAATATGAATTTAGTTATGTCATTATTAAGATCTTGTAATTAAATATGAAGTAAATATAAAACTCTTGAAATTAGGTATCTTAGTCAATGGAACATTATCATTTTATTTATTTTATTTGTCTAAAACATTAGTTTAATTGAAATAAAATGAAAGAATAAACAATTTTCAAATATCCCTTGACCCCTACCTAGATATGATATAGCTTGCTACCCGAACATCAATATAGGAATAAGGTATACAAGTTTTTTAGAATAATGGTGGCCCCAAAATAATGGTTGTATTTTAGAATATCCATATGTTTTTTATTTAGTTATTTTTTAATTTATCATATATATTGGATATTGTTACTATTGTTTTTTAACTTGAATGATGAAAATAGTTTGCGACATTGAATGAATATGGAGGACCATATCGTGGAGCTGGCGCATTAATTTCAACAGAAAACCCATCACCGGTGAGGTACGGACAACAAAGTGGAGCATTTATTTGGCTTCAAAGTGGACAAGCAGATGATGTGAATGAAATTGCTCTTGGATGGATGGTGAGTGTCTTCACTAATATTGAGAGGCTTATTTTATATTTGGAAGCTCCGTTTGGTCAATTTATTCACAATAAATATATCATATTGTATAATATTAATTCAACAAAATAACTGGATTCATTTGTGTGCACAACATTTTGGAGAACTTATTTCACCGAATGAACACATAAAACTCTATTATTAATATATCACTATCATTTGTTTAAATCTCACTAACCCTAGTTATATTTTTCTCAATAAATGCAAATTCAAATATAACTAAAGGGAAAATATTAATAAACTAATTTGGTTTGCATAAATTATTGATCATTTAAAATATAGTCAATAGAGTTTCTAGACATATACTAAATAGTCCATGATAGATTAAAATACATTGTCCATCCTAATTTTAGTTAAGTTGCATATGAAGACATCCATGAGTTTTTTTTTGTCTTTTACGGTCTAATTTGATTATTTTTTGCAAAATAAATTTGTACATTATCTAGGGTTCTCAATTTGTTCATGCAAACTACTTAACCCAAAATGTATATTTTTTTGCTTAGGTTAAAATCGTAAGTCATATGGACATAATGAATAATAGAAAGCGTCTACACTCGTGAATTCTCTTAAAACATAACAATATTTTTTTGTGTACCTTAAGTATAAAATAAATGGTTGATGATTTTCAATATTTTAAAAAAAATTGACCAAATATTTTACTTTCATAAAAAGTGTTAAATTGTTATCGATTCTGTTGCTGCACTCAGTAAACACTCTTAAGACTCTCAAACATTTTTTGTACCTTAATATATTAGATGGTTGAGGATTGTAAATATATAACAATTTAGCTAGATTGTACATTAAAAAGTTTAATTTTTTATTTATTCCATTATTATAGGTAAATCCATCACTCTATGGTAACAACCGAAGCCTAATTACAGGATTTTGGAGGGTAAAAAACTATTCTTTCATAATATTTTATCTATATTTATCTAATTCTATATTTTTATATGTATTTAATTTTTAGTGAATAACATACTTCATCAATCAAAAAAAGATAAAAAGTTAATAGAAGAAAGCACTAACTAAATCTTAAAATTGTATGTATTTCATTTGGTATCGGCAATTTGTATTTGTAGGGAAATAATAACCAAAAGGGTTGCTTCAATACATTTTGTGAAGGATTTATTCAAATAAGTCAAAGTATTCATTTTGGCCAAGCATTTGATCGTGTATCTTCCGGAAGTACAAGTTTTTCTGCTAAATTCACCGTTGTTCGGGTAAATGACATCAAAGTTCAATTTATTAAAAAAGTTTAATAAGATATTACATTTCATTATTGTTGCTATTATATACTCTTATCTTACAATTTCTTATGGTCATAAATGAATTAATTATTCTTTTGTTAATGTATTAGTTATTTGAGAAAATTACTCAAAATTTTCCAAACTAATGAATTTGATTTACACTAATATGCACTCGAGTTTATTAGTTTATCTTTCTTTTAGTTAAATATAAAAATTATGGCATGTTGAAATCACAAAAATATGAAAAGTGTAAAATTTTAAAGCTTCAAAGTATTTACAAATAAGAATTTTCCTAAATTCACTTAATACTTTCTGAACTTAATATAGATAACTGTTTATTCTTTAACATATATATTTTACTAGTTTCATTTTATCATTAATTCTCGAATTGGTTCGCTCTTATATTAAGAGTATGAATGTGATATTTTATTAATTAGAAAGAATACCAAAAATGTAAAAAGTAGTGAAATTAGAATAATATATGTTATTTGATTTATTAACTTTACTTCAACTCTTGTAGGATTATGAGTCAAAAAATTGGTGGTTTAAATATTTTGATAGAGACGTTGGCTATTGGCCCAAAGAGTTATTTACTCATTTGAATGAAGGAGCAACAGGTGTTGCATTTGGTGGAGTTACTTATGCACCTCAAGGACAAATTGTCCCACCTATGGGAAGAGGAACTTTTCCTAAAGGAAATTTCGAACAATCATCCTCTTTTCAAAGTCTACACACCATTAATAAAAATGACGAATTTGTTGACCTTGACAATGTGGTGAAGAATGTTGGCTCAGAACAATGTTATAACTTGCTTTATTGGAAAAATGCATTTACTTATGGTGGTCCAGGTGGAAATTATTGTGGTATCTAGATAATAGGAAGTTTAGTACCCACTTGTGGGATAGCTTGAGCATGGTAGTCTCGTGGATTTCGATTGTTGAAATTTCTTTTGATTAATAAAGAGTTTATTTATTGAAAAATGAGAAACATTTATCTTAATTTTCTATTTAATATTAACAAAAATAGAATACCTACAATTAAGGAGGCATAATATCAACTTAGATCAAGTTATATTTATTTGCATTCGTGTGGTCAAATTCATTTATCCAAGGTGCATTCATGTTGTGGCTAAATATACATTATTATATTCTTGATATTCGATCTAGACCAATAAACTTAACTTTGGTAGCTAAATTGTTCTTAACGTATTTATGCTTTATCGTATGGCAGTGCCACATCTCTTATACTTTGTTACTATTAGTCTAGATTATTAAATTTTCTTTTGTTTTTGTTAGAGGAGGAGAGAATTCGAAAGAACAAAATGATATTTGGGTTTCTCTTTCTTATGGTTCCTGGCTATGATTCCTCGTCAATAATAGTTGCTGCTCCGGCCATGGCCAACCCATCGAACCTTGGCGTAACCTTCACAAGTCTAACTAGTCTCGTGCATTAGTGTTACTACCCAAACTAAAGTTGGTGACCATCAATAGATCCTAACTCATTACCTCAAACATGTTTAGAGTTCATGGTGGAACCATGACAAGAGGTGATGGGATAGACTCTTTCAAGCATATCAGTCCAGTTAATAGTTCTCCCACAAATAACTTATTTGAAACTAAGTTGATTGAATAATTCCAAATGTTCTACACTTTTGAACTTATAGCTTCCTAAGACGGGATGAGAAATTGACGCCTTTGAGATCTTTAAGGTGAACTTCCTTTCGAGGGTCATCTCAGAATGAAGAGTGGATTTAACTTGCCTCTAGTACTTCTTCATACTTCAATCATTTCTTCCTTGGAACAGCCTCTTCGCCATGGATATCTTCTCTATGCTTAAAGAAGACTTCTTTGATGCTTTTGATTTAGGCTCTTCTTTGAAGGAGGATCATATCTTCCTTTAAAATCTCATTTTCTTCCCCCTTCTTCTCAATAGATTTCCTCATCGTTGAAGCCTATAATGATGATTTTCCTTTATCCTTCATTGTGACCATAGATGGAACGGGCCAAATTGGGGAGCAAAGAGTACTTGAGTGGCATAAATATAAATAATAAAATACATTAGTAAATAAACCTACTAAATTCAAAAAGGTACATTAATCTCACACTCTTATTCTATACATAATTATCGATATGCTCTTTGGTTTTTTGCAAAGGTGTATGTCATCCCGAAACAAAATTGGGTCCTATATGGGTAATCTTGTCTAGGACTATTTTGGACTAATAATGGATAATGCACATTTTCCTTTTCCTCTTCTTCTTCCCCCTCTCTTTCATCCTAATTCTCCTCCTCCTATTATTGATTAATCAAATCAGTGTCATCTACTTGTAAATGGTGGAGGAATCAAACTAACCAAAATTAATCTTGTTCTCCCTTCTACGATGACCGTCATCTTCACCCAAAAAAATTTCACTGACCCATGGGAAAAGACCCACTTCTAACTTGGCCCCTTTGATAACCCCTGAGGAGGTTGCCCTTGCTTACAACAATGTCACTACTCCCTTTACGATCCCAAGGCCAAGACTAACTTCTCTAATCTAGCTCCCCAGCCCTGCCACCTTCATCTCATATTGTCATCGAGGCCATCAATGACCATATACCTAAACTTCTACTCCTCCTCTTCCTCTACCGCCATATGCCCTTCCTCCTATTGTTAGTTATAACAGTTCCTCTTTCTTTATTATTTTTTGCAATAGTTTTTTTCTTACCTTATGTTATTTTTCTATTATAATCAAATAATATACCCTGGTATGATAAAATAATTTATGCGGGTATGTTCGAATAGTTTGTTCAGCTGTGTTCAAATGGTATGATTAGGTATATTCAAATAGTTTGCTTAATTGTGTTGAAATGGTTTGATTATGTAAATTCAAATAATTTGGTTAACCATGTTTATATAATTTGGTCATGTATGTCTACATAATTTTGAACATAGCTGCCAAAACTAACTGAACATAATATGACAACTTGAACATACTTGCTGAACTATTTGAGAATAGTTGACTAAATTATTTGAACATATATGCACAGACTTTTTGATCATACATGTACAGAACAAATACAATAATCAAATCATTTGAACATAATTGACCAAACTATTTGAACATACATGTACAAACTATTTGAAATATTGTTATTAGGTCCCCGGTCACCGGAATAGGAAATTTCTTCCGGTGAGGGCATATGTAGAAAGACTGAAGTGCCCCTCATTCAAAACTTAAGTCAACAGTTAAAAAAACACTTACCATTCCAATTACATTTACCTTTACTCTTCTCATAAAAGAAATTTTCTCTTCGCCAACCACGAACCCATCCTCGACATTGGGACCCAACCTCGACACTTCCAGAAATGACAAATAGATTCCACCTTTAACCCAGGCACGATGAACCTAGGCACGACAAACCTAGGCACAACGAACCCAGGCACGACAAACCCATTCTCTGCTGCAATGAGGAATCTCATTATTTTGCATTACACATTTGAACCTTAACTCCGATCGATAAGATGCTCTTTTGCTGATTGTTTGAGATCTTTTAATCTACTACAAACCCTAACTTTGGCGTGTCCTAATTTTTCTGTTCTCTTTCGTGTTCATGCCTGCATGGTAGTTCTTATGGGTTCACAACGACATTCGTTAGAGTTTGTCCTTTAAGGAAAGTCACAGATCTATGATAATGTTGACCCAGACTACTACAACTACCTATTGTTGAGGTGGCATGCTTACACTGCTTTTCAAATAAAATCATCAGTTTGCAAGTATATGGTAGAATATGGGAGAGTAATTGGTAGTGTTGATGATGTCATATGGATGTTTGACTACTATAAGGATCATGAAGTGATTGTGATCATTATTGAATTAGATGAGTCAGGAGTTCCTATTACTATTGTTAGTTCGAAGGGGAAGGTGATATTCAGTCGCATTGTGAAAAGTCCAGTTTGGGGGCTGAGTTTGAAGGGTGAGGATAAACATTTTCATTTTGAAATCATTATTGAGCTTAGTTTGGATAAAGATGCCTCCATGTACTCAGAAGAAGATGGAAGTGAAGATGCATCCATGTACTCCAGTGAAGATGGTGGCTATAATGAAGAGGTTGCTTCAAACAGTTCTGAATTTGTGTATGCATATGGTAATTGGCAAGATGCAGAGGGTGATGAAGAATATGGTAATTGGCAAGATGTAGAGGGTGATGAAGAAGATAGTAATTGGCAAGATGCAGAGGGTGATGAAGAAGATAGTGAATATAACTATGCAAGTGGTGAGCAATATGAATATGATTTTGCTGGTAGTGATCAATACAGGCTGTAGGGAGATATTAGATGATCAAGACTACAACTATGGTGGTTAATTGACTTATCCAGGATAGGGTGAAAGTGGTAAAGTTACAGAGGCTGACTATGAGGTAGGAGGAGATAATGATGGAAGGGATGATGTACAAGGTGCTGGTGACGATGATGTATAAGGTGTAGGTGACGATGATGGAGGGGACGATGATAGTGGTGATAGTTTTAAGGTTATGTCTTTCATATACTCATCGGAAGATAAACTAACTAATGCTTCCTTTATGGTAGATGAGAATGACATGGATTGTGAAGAAAATCAGAATGTACAAGGTCCTGAAAATGCAGTCGACAGTTCTGATCTTTCATTTGTTGATTACAATGATCTGAAAGTGCATGAGAGTGAAGTTGAGAGTGAAGAAAAGGGTGCCACAATGCGAACCAGGGCCAAAAAGATCAAGATTAAGATGGATCCTATTAGGGACTATGGTAAAACCTGGTTCTATGATGGACAAGGTCAAGACATTGTCTTTTAAGTGGGCCATGCATTCAAGGACCATGCAGCTTTGAGAAATGCATTGAAAGATTACATCATAAAGGGTAGATATGATATAAAATTCATCAAGAATGAGAAGAAATAGGTTACAACAGCTTGTGTTGGAGTAAGTGGGAAGTGTCCTTGGAGGATCCATACCTCGGCACTACTTGGTCAATGAACCTTTATGATCAAGACCTTGCAAGATGAATATATGTGCATATGTGATGGAGGATCCTATTGGGCAACACCAAAATGGATTGCACGACAGATTAAGCATCTATTGGATGCTAATTCAAAACTGGATAATAAGACATTTAGAGCATCGCTTGAAGCATGGGGTGTCAAACCATCATCATGGAAATTATGGAAAGGTAAGGCAATAGCAAGATCAAATAAGCAAGGTTCCCATGAGTATTCTTATGCCAAACTGCATATCTACACTGAGCTTCTGGCATGCTACAATCCAGGCTCTATTATGCAATTAAAAGGGCAGCCACAAGCCAATCCAGAAGACCCAATTAAATTCAGAATATTGTTTGTTTACTTGTTTGTTTGCTATAAAGCATGGATTTGAGCAAGGATATAGGCCATTCCTGGGAGTAGATGACTGTCATCTTAAGGGTCCATTTGGAGGTGTTTTACTAGTTATAATTGTACTCGATGTGGACAATTCAATCGTACCTATTGCATGGGCAATTATGGATAAAGAAAATGGGGCTAACTGGTCATGGTTTATGAATCTACTGGCTACATCTTTAGGACACCATGCTAGTGGCAAGGTGCTCATTATTATGAGTGATGGTCAAAAGGTTATATTCTCGAGCTCACCTATTTTATGTGTAATACTTAAAATGTTCTAACCAGAGCAAGTGTTTATGTTACAGGGACTAGGATAGCAGATTGAGGATGCTTTGTCTAATGTCAGATTGAGGAGGTGCGCTAAACACATTGCTGCAAACCTGTTGTCTGCTTTCAGGGGGAGGAAGATCTGGAATCATATTTCTGGCAGCTTGCTTATGCAACTACCAGAACTAATTTCAATAGGGCAATGGCCCTACTGAAAATGGCTCAGATTCCACCCAGAAAATTAGGATCTGCAATGTTGACTCTAGCTGAATGGCTTGACAGAATTCCTCATGAGAAATAAGCTAGATTTTTTTTTCTATGATTATATGAAATGTATGGATGTTATCAACAACTTAGTATAGTCCTTTAACAAGTGGATATTGGATATTAAGGAACTGCCTATTATGGACCTATTTGATAAGTTGAGATAGAAATTGATGACCATGGCACATAAGAGCTATGAAAAGACTACTAAGTGTAGGCACTCTGTTACTCTTAAAGTTCATAAGAAGTTGAGGAAGTTAAGTGATTCATGTAGACAATGCAAGATTTTGCCATCTAGAAACATGGAATTTGAGGTGATACTTGAAGGTAAAAAGTTCATGGTTGAATTGGAAAGAACACAAACCTGTTCATGCTATATTTGGCAGCTCAGTGGTATGCCATATATTCATGTTATGGCCTGTATAATCTCAATAAGAGGTGATATGGTAGAGTATGTGCATGAATATTTGAAGGTCTCCATGTGGAAGAAGATTTACGAGCTTGGAGTTCATGCCTTACCAGAAGCTGATCTAGATCCAAGAAGTAGCTTACCTAGATATGTTCCACCTAAGTTGACTAGATGAGCTGGACAACCAAAGAAAAGCAGGACACAACAAGAGTTTGAGGGCTCTGCATCCTAGTGAGGTAATACTACAAAGTATGCCATATGTCGGGTTTTGGGCCACAATAGAAGATCATATAGAGGTGTACCCACCAAAGATAAAAGCAAAAAACCAATGGTAAGAAGATTGTTTATTCAAAGTTGTTGTTTAGTGGCTATTGTTAATCTTAACTTATGTGATTTATTCTTGGCAATTGTGCAATGCATGGGAAGAAAAGGTGGAAAATGAGGAAAAACAGGAGCAGCACATGGGAGTTTGGGACCACAACCCACTACTATGGCCTGACAAACTGCCACTTCTCTCGAATTTGAGGCTTCCAATATTGGAAATCTAGTTGCTTCAACAAGCACAAATCCAACAGCTTCAATAAGTGAAGATCTAGGAACTCCAAAGTTTGGAACTCGAAGAGGTAGAGGTCGTGCAATTGAATGTCGTGGAGATGGATCAACTTAGATCAGCTCGTGTTTAGTTTAGTTGATGTGTTTTGGATGTTAGAATTGGAACATTGTATACTTAACTTCGTTTGAAGTCATCTTTCGTATGCTTGTTGAATATTAAACAAATTTGTCACTGAACTTAAGATGCTCATTTTGTCGAAGTTTGTTTGTTGAACAAACCTATTATTTAACTTATATGGAGTACGGATGTTTGAAGTATGGATGTCACCAACAATTAGTCTGTCTTTTAACCTTAAAGAAGTGAATCCTTTTATTACAAACTTTGATGCCTTAATACAAGTTCATTTTCTAAACATCAACTGGAAAAACATAAAAAGGTTACAAATAACTAACACCAAAACCAATCTTTCTAGGAAAGCTATGTTATTGTTTGCTTGCTGTTTCACCAAGTTCTTCATCATTCTTATTTCTTCTGCAAGCTAATCAATATTTGTCCCAGGGAAGCCTTCTTCTTTCCGAAGGTTGGATCGAACATCTTTGCTGGAAGCCTGGCCACCATTGAAAGATCAATCACGTAGAACACACCACTCAATCCATTTACAACTTTTTTTCTCACAAGCATAGTACAATCTCCCATTATTTTTTTCAGATTATGAAATTTTCACCAAAGCATGAATCCTACATTTACATTCAATGTTCCTATAGCGTGCATCATCATCAACCTCATACGAAATATTAGAGGAGGACATTTTCAAATCACCCAACTCCGAAATCTACCTAAGCTTTGACTTCAGATTTCACAAACCTCGACACTTCCAGCTTTGACTTAAACCCAACCTTTAGCTTTTATCCTGACCTCCAGCTTTAGCTTTCACCCCGACCTTTAACTTTAACTTTCACCCTGACCTCTAGATTTCGCTCAAACTTCACCTTCGACCAAACCCCGACTTCCAGCTTTGACTTCACATTCGACCAAACCCAAACATCCAACTTCAGCTTGAACCCGACCTTCAGCTTTGACCTCCAAGCTTTGACTTCGACCAAACCCCAACTTCTAGCTTTGCCTTGAACCTAACCTTCAGCTTTGACCTCCAAGCTTTGACTTTGACCCAACCTTTAGCTTCGACTAGACCTTCAGCTACGACCCAACCTACAAATGTTATAGAAGAAGAATGAGGAAGAAGATAGAGATAATGGATAGTAGAAATTGTTTAGGGTAAAGTTTGAGTAAAGAATTAGGGTTTACCAACTATTGGGGGAGTTTTATACTGAATTGGAATGGTAAAAGTATTTTTTTTAATTGTTGACTTAAGTTTTGAATGAGGGGCACTTTGGTCTTTCTGCATGCGCCCTCGTCGGAAGAAATTCCTTGTTCTGGTGACCGAGGACCTAATAAAAATATTTCATTTAAAAGTAGAGGCCATATATCTAATTCAAATTATACAAGGATCCTACCACAAAAATGTACAAAACTCAGGGGCCTGAGGGTAATTTACCCAAACATAAATGGTCGAACTATTTGAACATCATTGATCAAACTACTTGAACATAATTGATGAAATTATTAGAATTATGGCTCACCCTTAGGATTGAATATCACACTCTTTTCAAAACAATTCAACATCGTACATACTTCATGTATTTGAGTAACACAGTACGTACTTCATGTATTTAGTAAATTCGGAGACGAATTTTCATAAGGAAGAGAATTGTAATAACATGAAAGTGGGGGTTGATATTCTTTCATGCTATCTACATGAGATGAACATCATAAAATATAATTGATCAAATTATTATGATTAAATAGTTTATTATATATCATGATAATTTTTTTATTAAATTAAGATTAAATAGCTTATACTGATTAGTTCAAATAATTTCACTATTAATATTAAACAATTTTTTGTGTTAACTGACCAAACTATTTAAATATTTATTGACAAGTTTTTTGAACCTAATTGACTAAACCATTTGAATGACATGAACATAACTGACCAAACTATTTGAATATTCATTCACAAACTATTTAAACCTAATTAGCCAAACTATTTGAATATTCATTAGCAAACTATTTAAACATTCATTTGTATGAACTTAATTGATAAATCATTTGAATATAAGAGAATAATTTAAACAAGCAATTGACCAATCCATTTGAGTATAATTGACCAATCAGTTGAATTGAAGCCATATAGTTTGCAATAGTATGATAAATGGATTGTTTTATTATATTAAATAATTTATCTTGTTATATCAAATGATATGTAGTATAAATATTTATTTTGATAATATAAGTTATGATTTTAGTCGAACATATGTTCACATGTTATATCCGATTATTTCAAATAATTTAATTTGATAATATTAATTGTGATTTAATAGTTTGTTATATATCATGATAAAAATATATGTTCAGTTGAAATTAAAAGATTTATACTATTAGTTCAAATAGATTTAATATTACGATAAAATAATTTTGTGTGTTATGTGTGAATCGTTTGCGGTATTTTTATTTCTTATACCAATTTAAAAAAAAAATAATTTGGAAAAAATTTCAAGGATAAATAATTAGTGGGATCTATCCCCTCTCTATTTTTCTCTGATCCCGAGCACTACAAGTCTACATCCTTTTATTTTATTTTCTTCGTCATTAATAGAAGGTATGACATTGGCATGTAATGAGACTATAGGACCCAATCTATTATATGTTTGGTTTGGCTGTTAGGGATCAATGGTTGGCTGATAGATATCTATCAGTCAATTTTGGGTGTTTGGTGAATATAAAAAAATAGTTGTTGGAAGTCAAACGCCAATTTTTCCAATAGCTAGAATTTATAGCTGTTACATTTAACTGATGGCTGTTACAATATCAAATTATTAAATAGCCCTTGATTCAGATAATTCCTAATTAAATATTAACTTAAGAGGGCTACTTTTTTAATTGGCGAAAATCATAGTTTTTAAATTAGTAGTCCGACCAATGGTTTGACCGGTCGAACCACAAATTACCCATTCCATCGACCAGAAATTTATAATCCGATCGGTTACCTAATGAACCGGTGATTTTCTGGGATTAACCATTCGTATGGATACTTTATTTGGTATATTTAATAAAAAAGTAGTATGATTATATGTTATTAATAATTTATTACATAATTTTTTATCTATATACCTATATATATTTCAAAACAATAGAATTTTTTTAATTATAAAATCCGATCCGACCAGCTGTCCTACCGATTAGACCAGTCCGACTGGAAAACACCCAGCCAACCGGGTCGATCTCCGGTCTGTTTTTTAAAAACTATGGCAAAAACATAAAGATAAATACTAAATATTACTATATTAAATATTAAATTAAAAGAGACACTTTTTTATTAGCGAAAACATAGAAATAAATACTAAATATTCCTATATTAAATATTAAATTAAGAGAGATATTTTTTTAATTGGCAGGAGTATAAAGATAAATAATATGTATTATATTAAATATATAAATTAAAGAGAGACACTTTTTTAATTGGCGAAAGCATAAAGATAAATATTATGGATTGTATTAAATATTAAAGAATGATGTTTATTAGTCAATTATCCTTGTAAGTAATTTTACAACTCAACAACAACAGTCAATGTTAATTTACCAAACACTTTTGCAAAAATCGGATAGCTGAGTACTATCAGCAAACAGCTCATCAGCAAATAGTCAACTAATAGCTAAATTTTATCACTCGTACCAAACAAACCCCAAGTCCCTCTTCTTTACGAAATATTGGTTACGAATCCCTAAATAATTTCTTTATCCATTTTTTGTTTTCTTCATGTTTAAAAACTTGTATACCGTTAAAAAAATTATTCAGCAACAATAACACAACTTCAAGTACACTTCTAATCACATGGGAGTGAAAAAAGTGAACTCAACTCTCTCTCTCTTCTGAGAGCACCCTCTCTCTTCCAGAGAGCTACATCTAGGGTTTAATCCCTTGGGCCGCCGCCCCCTCTTTTTTTCCTTTCCTACTCCTCCCCTCATCTTCCCCCCACACCTGTCTATCAACCCAGAGACTTCACCCACCCACATCCCTCTCCTCCTCTCTACCTATTTCACCCCCGACATTGCCGTTTCATTGTCTGGGTTGCTGTCCGTCGGCCATCCACCCTGTCATCGTCGTCGGTCCGTCCTCCTCGCCGGTCCATCAGCCCCCTCTTGCCGTTTCGCCTCGCCGGTCCGACCGTCAGCCTCGCCTTCCGTCCTCTTCACCGGTCCGTCCGCCTCGTCTCCCGCCTCGCCGTCCGACTGTCCGTAGCGCGAGCTCCTCACTCTCCTCTTAGGTTCGAGCTCAGCAGCAGCCTCGCCATCTTCCCGTCAGCCAGTTGACTCAACAACAGCCCTCTTTCGGCTCAACAGTAGCCTCGCCGTTCTCCTGGTCCGCTCGCCCGAGCTCCTCACTCTCCTCCTAGGGCCGTCTAGGCTTTTCCTAGCTGCTGGCCTCTCAGCCGACGTCACAGGGGAGGTCGCTTTTGGTGCCCGGAGGGGTTGGTCACTGTGGACCTCCCCTTCGGTCGACTTCGTTCCTTTGTCCTGTTATTATTATTATTTTGACTTGTTGTCTCTTGTTATCTAGCTCCCATATGTTTAGAGTTCGCTTGGATGTTGTTCTTGCTCGTTGGTATTTTTGCTTGTACGTTTGTCTGGATCGGCTTTTGTCTGATCTTAGTTCCTTCCGGACTAGTAGCCTGTTCGATGATCGCAGGTGGAGAATCTTGTCTCGGTCGATTTCGGTCGACCTTGACATTCATCTGAGTTGTATTTCATATGCACTCAGATGCCCTCTTGACTCCGTCTTGAGGTTGTTATTGGCCGTGAGTTTTTCTCGGCAGAATTTCCGCCAAGTCGTTAGCCTTCGGGCTTCTTTCGACTGCCTATCGCTTCCCCCCGTGCTATCTTGCGATCATCGGACTGACTCGCTTGTCCTACTTGGGTTATCTGTTCTTATTGCTATGTTGCTTTCTATTCCGTTATTAATATAGGCTTCGCGCCACTTTTACCCCTAAAAAAAAGTACACTTCTAATCAATGAAAACAACAAACTCAACTACCAAAAAAAAATTCGAAAACCAACTCAACTTCACCATTTTCTCTTTTTTTTTGGGTGGAAATGGTGAGTGCATAGCACTCATTTTCTCTTTTCTTTTGAGAGTAAACAACATCATCCCGACAGCCTCCAATTGGGACACGAGTTGGAATCCCCAAAATTCCCAATTAGGATGAACCCTAATTCTCGAAATTGGGGTGTCTGTCCAAATCGACCAGTTCAGCACCCAATCCGAACACGAGAACATGGTGGCACTACAAAGAACAAGAAGAGGCGAGGTCCGGGAATGAGCGTCCACCTTCTACTTCGTCTCCAAAGCCGGCGTCCGGACCGTCGTCATTGAAGCCTCAATTTGATTTTGAGTTAAAGCACAACCCGCGGGGGATTAGGAATTAGGGTAACCTCTATTGGTAATTGAGCTGCTTCAAGAACAGAGACATTTTGGTAGTTGGTGACCCCTGTGGACTTTAAGAACACAGAATAGAGACTTGATGTTGCTACGTAGGACTTGATGTTCCGATGCTTCTTCTTAGTGTTTGGGTACTTGTTTTTCAGATTATTGATATTCTTGCTTTAATTGGGTATTGTTGTATTTCAAGTGGATGTTTTTGTAATCTTTTAGTGTTCTTGTTGTTGCGTGTTTGGAGACGAAAGATGATTTTTTGTTTTTAAGGGTATAAAGGTCATTTCATATGCCAAATTGGTTTGGCATGGTTCATGGCATTCGATTTTTTGCGCAGCTGCTTGAGAAATCTGGCGCCATAGGAACAAGGCAATCTTCGAGGAGGTTTGACCAGATGCGACAATAGTAATCAACGGTGTTATCTACCATGCACGGGAGTGACTAATTTGGTCGGATTTAATTAGGGAACTACACCAACCAACATCTTATTTTGTACATGCAATCACTACAGCTGGACTAGCTTCGAACTGGATTGGAAGGACGACTGTTTTGGATGGTTACCGCAGGTGGGAAGCTGAGCTCTATGTTTCTAGCCACTTTTGGATCAGTTTTGCAATTGATCTTGGTGGCTAGCATTAGTAATCTATTTGTTTTGGGAGCAGTTTTTTCTTCGTTTATTTTTTGGACCTCGTGTTTGGACTTGACCATGTATTATCTATATATTCCTTGCATTATTAATACAACTTTTTAACTTATAATAAAAATATAATTCAAGTGACTCCGAGTAGTGTCACAGAACCCCTATAGAAATGACCCGACTCCACAGGCATGTTACGAGCGGTATCTACGTGAAACCCAAGTTACACCCATACTATCATGACCTCTTCCAAACTTAGCTCCTGGCACTATTCTATTTCTTAAGATAGCTTTTTTATATAAAAAAAACTGAAAGATTTCAATTATAACATATTATCCTATATAAGAAGTTTGGTCCTCCTAACTCGACTTCTCCACTATTAATTTTTTAAGATAACGTTTTATACTATACGATTTATCACAGAAGTTATCAACCTACATTCTACATTATATTTACCGGTAACATACAACACAATATTCTACTTTAACACATTACATTGTAAACCTACGTATTCAATAATTCTCTTACTACGAGCTAAACGCAGCACAAGTCATATAGGTAAATATCAAGACATAAAGAAACCTTAATGAGGTAGTGCAATTGAATATTTTGCTGAGAATCTGTTGGGAAACACGACACTTCAACCTTTACCAGGATCACAAGCTAAGGAAACTCTTGTACACTCACTCCGCCCGAGACACAAAGACTCACTCAAATAAAGTCTTTATTGAAATGTACAAGAGAAAGTTTACAAAGGAACGAGTATCTCACTCCACTCTTTCTAATTGGGACTACTTCACTCTTCCTCACTTATGAGAAGCCTTTCTCTCTATCTCTTTTTTTTCCTCTCTTCTCTTCGTTGTTTAGTTAGGAAGCCTCCTACCCCTATTTATACTACTCCACCTCCTCAATGAACGGTGGAGATTAATTCTATCCTACGGTGGAGAATGATTCTCTAGAATACTCTACACATTCTAGGAATATCTACATTCTTCCACTCTCTTCCATATCCTTCCATAGGCTTCCATATTCTTCCATCTCCTTCTATATTCTTCCATAAGCTTCCAGAAGGTTCCACACATCTCTAGAATATTGTAGAGGATTCCACACTTTTCTACAAGATTCTAGAGAGTTCTACACTT
>SOPF01025164.1:0-45834 GCA_012979155.1 Hypericum perforatum | reverse complement strand
ACTTTAGAAATCTTGTGCCCCAAAACTATTCCTTCATCTACCATAAAATGACACTTTTCCCAATTAAGCACAAGATTCTTTTCCTCACATCTCTCCAATACTTTGTCAAGATTTTCCAAACAATGATCAAATGAGTTTCCAAATACAGAGAAGTCATCCATGAAGATTTCCATGATCTTCTCATTCATCTCCCAAAAGATAGACTCCATGCAATATTGGAATGTTGCTGGGGCATAACTTAATCCAAAAGGCATTCTACGATAAGAAAAAATACCGAAGGCACATGTGAAAGATGTCTTCTCTTGATCTCTTAGGTATATTGCAATTTGGTTGTACCCTGAGTATCCATCCAAAAAGCAATAGTAAGAATACCCTGCTATCCTCTCCAACATTTGATCAATGAATGGTAGAGGGAAATGATCCTTTCGTGTGGCATCGTTCAATTTTCTGTAGTCAATACACACCCTCCAAACAGTCATAGTTTGTGTTGGAATGAGCTCGCCCTCCTCATTGATTACCACTATCATTCCCCCTTTCTTGGGGACACAATTGATTGGGCTAACCCATCCACTATCTAAAATCAGATAAATAATACCGGCTTCTAGAAGCTTGATCACCTCCTTCTTCACAACCTCTTTCATGTTAGGATTAAGTCTCCTTGTCAGTCTACTCTCGGCCTTGCTCCATCCTCCATGTGAATATGGTGCATCACAATTTCTGGGCTTATCCCCTTGATGTCGGAGATTTTCCAAGCAATTGCTTTAATCCTTTTGTTCATAATTGCAAGCACTTGATCCTCTTCATCTTTGGAGAGCTTGTTTGAGATTATAATTGGTAATCTCCTTCCCTTTATTAAGAACGCATACCTTAGATGAGAGGGTAGCTCTTTCAACTCCAAGGATGGAGCTTTCACAATTGAGGGTGGAGTTTGATATTTTAAATGAGTTTCCAACTCCTCAAGCAAACCTTTTGTGTCGACTTCCTCCTTTACTTCTTCCATAATTTCCTCCTCTTCTTCTTGTTGTCCCTTATCCTCAATTTTAGAGATATTTTCCTTGTAGAATTCAAGAATACATTCATCTAAAACGTCAATTTTCATGCACATCCCTTCATCAAGCAGATGGCACATCACACTTGTCATGTTAAACTCAACCTTTTCATCTCCAATTCGGAGAACCAATTTACCATTATGCACATCAACCAACGCATGTGCTGTGTTTAGGAAGGGTCTGCCAAAAATTAGTGGACAGTTCTTGTCCTCTGAGAAATCCAAAACCACAAAGTCAACTGGAAAGATGAACTTGTCAATCTTCACTAGGACATCCTCAACCACATCAAATAGTTTCTTTATAGTTTGGTCTGCCAACTAGAGAAGCATTGAAGTTGGCTTAACTTCACATAGCCCTAGTTTCCGAAATGTAGACAAAGGCATCAAGTTGATGCTTGCGCCTAAATTACATAAACACTTTGGAAACTCAATGTCACCAATAAAACTGGGAATAGTAAAACTCCCAGGATCCTAAAGCTTAGTAGGAAGGTTCTTTGAAATTAGAGAGCTACAATCTGCCGTGAGGGCGACTGTCTCTTTATCTTCCCACTTTCTCTTCTTCGTGACGAGTTTCTTTAGAAACTTGGCATAGTGTGGAACTTGATCTAGCATCTCAAGAAAAGAGACACTAATCTGTATATCCTTCATTTTCTCCATAAAACGGAGAAATTTCTCATCCATTCCCATCTTTCTCTTTACCCTCTGAGGATAAGGTAGAATGGGAATCTTTGGTGGTGGTGGTATGTAAATTTTTTCTTCCTCCACAACTTCCTCTCGCGGGACTTTTACATTCGAAACTTCTTCAACCTTGTCTTGATTGGGGACCACAACATTAGTTTCTTTAGCCTTCTCATTGATTGTTTGAGAAGCTAATTCTTTCCTACTTCTTAAGGCGATCACATTTACGTGGCCTCAAGGATTTTCTTCTGTAGAACTTGGGAGTGAGCTTGAAGCTCTTTGGGCATTTGCCTCTACAATTTCCCCAAGTTGTACCTCCATATTGCGCATGGCAATTGCTTGCCCCTTAAGGAATTGTTTCAAATTATTTTGCCTTGCTTCTTGGCTTGCCAAAGCCTTCAATATTTGATTTTGGTTAGTGGATGATTCTCTAGCTTGTTGGATGAACTTCTCTACTTTGTCAAATCTCTCTAGGGTCCCCATTCTTTCTCCTAAAAATCCACGTGGTTGAAAACCAGGTGGTGGTCCTTGTTGCGGGGCACGTAAAGGTAGTCCTTTATCAGGAATAATTGCCATGTTGTCGTCATTGCTTCGGTCTTTCCATAAGAAGTTAGGATGATTCCTCCATCCAGGGTTATATATTGAAGAATATGGGTTATTCCCCATTCGGTTTTCTCCTTGTCCTTGACCACTAACAAAATTGATTGGCTCAGTTTGTTGGTTCATCAATGCACATTGACTAATTTCATGGCTAATGTTGCCACAAGCTTCACAATTATGTTGGATAGCAACAGCATCAACTTTTTTTATAGTTAAATCTCGTAACTGCTTTGCCATCACATCCAATTGAGCTTGAAATGATGAGGAAGCATCAAGTTCAATCATTCCTCTCTTTTCGCTTCGCTCAGTTAGTTCTCTCAATTCTCTCATTAGTTGCTTTTTTCTTTCATTTGCGACTATCCTGTTGGTTGCTGCCAACTCTTCCAAAATATGGTAAGCTTCATCTCTTTCCTTTCTCAGAAAATTTCCGTTAGAGGCAGAATCAACTGTTCCCATGGTTGTTGGTAAAAGGCTAAAATAAAAAGTTTTGAGCAACGACTCCTCCGATAAACCATGGTGCGGGCAACTCCTTTGTAACTCCTTAAATCTTTCCCAAGTTTCACTCAAAGAATCACCTTCATATTGTTCAAAGTTGGTGATTTCCTTAACTAGCTTGCTTGTCTTTGAATATAGGAAATATTTGTCAAGAAAAGTATTTGCTAGTTCCTCCCAAGTGGTTATTGGAGTTCCTTTAAGTTGCTTGTACCAAAGTTTAGCCTTATCCCTTAGTGTGTATGGAAACATCCTAATCTTTATGGCATCATTATATGCTCCAGGATACTTGAAGTTATCAGCTAATTCCATGAAATTTTCAAGATGGTCATTTGGGTCTTCATTAGGCAGTCCATAGAATTGACCCGATGCTTTAAGCATATGAATCACGGTCGGCTTAATTTCAAAGTGATTAGCCTCAATAGCTGGCCGTGCTGTATTCCAGTTTTTGCTCCCTCATAAGTTGGTCTTCCATGGTCCATTAAAGATCTTCTAGGAGCTTGAGCTTCAACTCCTTGTCCATCTTGCCTTTGATCCATCCTTTCTTTTTCTCTTTTCTCCTTGCGCAATGACCTTTCTAGTCGAGTAATGTCCACTTCAAATTCTAACAGAAGATTTTTGGTGGAACGGGTTAAGGGCATACACGTATCTTCCTTTGCAAGTAACTTGTGTTGCAAGTAACTTTAAAAATTAACTCTAATTTTTTTTGGTGTTTTTATTTAAGTATTATTATTTATATATATTATATTATATTTTAATATTATTTAAAAATAAAAATTTTCCCAATCCAAGTTCGTTCACCACGAGCGTTTAAAACTCGGTTCCCGACAACGGCGCCAATTTGTTCCCCCACACCGACTTAGGCACTGGTACTCTGCTGGTTTCTTATTAAAGGAACGACAGATCGTCTGTCTGGACAACTTGTTGTACGCCAACTCTACCTGGCGTGCGCCAGGTTCAACGAATCCGTCGAGTTGGAGTACCCCAACTTTCCTGGCGTGGGATTTTTAAGCCTCGGATGGCCAAATCTGGCGTACGCCAGTCACTCTTGGCATACACCAAAACAGCAGAATTTCCAGTAGAGCTGTAGCAATGAGTAAATATGGGAATATCGTCCCACAAGGATCGAGTTTAAGGCTTCTAATTGGTTTACTAACTTGTCTAGGATCAGATTATGAAGATTATTTGATTAAACACTTGTTCTAAAGTCAGATCACTAATCTACAGATTATGAACTTGACTAGTTTAAAGGTTTGGTTATCAAAACAGATTTAAACAACTAGATATGCAAAAGTGAGTAAGGTGAACTTAAAACCAATATAACCAACATATTCAGAGAGTTTATTATATACGTGACATGGTCCAAGAGTTTCAAAGGCAACCAAACTACATTTTCGCGCTAGAATGGTCTAAGTTGCTTCTAAACTAAGCTTAGGATGGTAAGATGTTCTTTCAACCCCAAAAACCAACTAAACTCAGCAAAGAACCAATTATATGCATCACTTAAAGGATAATAAGTTTCCGAGGAAGAGTTATCTTAACTCAAACCAACAAATCATCTAACTAACCTTTCCATTTAAGCCATCTCCTTTCGGTCTCAAGTTTAAACTAACTTCTATCCTTGGTGATCAGGCAAGTTTAGCATAGCATTAAGTTCGCTAGTTAGAACATGTTTCTCATAATTTTAACCCTCTAAACAGTTGTTACATATATGGTTTCAAGACACCAAACTCACAAAATCAACTACTCACACACATTAAATAAGAACAACAAAAACATAAACAAGAACAACATGCTTTACATTAATGAACAAAAGGAAGAGTACAAGAGAAGAAGGATTTACAAGATTCAAGGAAGCTTTCTCCTTTTGTTCCTCACGTTTTTCACTCAGAGGATGGCCAAAATTCGTGGCTGCCAAGTCTCTTCTCTCCTCTCTTGTCTATTCTACACTAATGCACATAATTAACTAAAAATATAAGTCAAAAGTCAAATAAAATGTAAACTAATATAATATCCTAACTACTCTTTACCCTCTCCTCCAAAGTTGTCTGCCATGGTCACAAGAAGACCAAAAATCCTGAGTGCATGGTCCCCTCCAATGTTTTTCACTCAAAAAGTCAGGTGGCATCCCTGTTAGTGTCTGGTCTGGCGTATGCCAACTGTACTTGGCATATGCTAGGTCTTCAGATGCTCGATCGTTTGTAATCAGTCGTTAATGCTCTTGGTCGTTCGTGCTCGTAGCTTCATTGGCATGCGCCAAAAGTCAGTGGCGTGCACCAGACCTTGTGATTCAGCACTTTTCCGCTTTGTGAACTCACCCTCGTCTGTGCCTTTGCACCTTCGCTTGATCGTACTCCACACTTCCTCTAAACTAGCTCCTAAAACACAAGAAAACACACTAAGAAACAATAATCACAACTAAAACATGAAATAAACCAAACTAAGACAAAAAGATAACTAAAACTTCAAATAAAACAACCTAAAATACTAATAATAAACTAGAAAATGGACACAACTAATGAGTGTTTTAAGTACTCATCAATACGTTGCGACAAGGATGGGATAATCAACTGTTAATGCAACTTCCGTTGTATTGTAGAGGTTTGCTCAACTAAAATCAAGTGGCCAACCAGGCTGGTAAAACACAATAGGAATCAACCCAAAAAGAATAATAGGATGCACCTAAAAGGACCTCCAGGCTATGCCATCGCTTTTCTTATTTTCAATCTTGTCTTCATCTGTTTTTCTATTACATAACCACGTTCCTTAAATAAGGAAGTGGAAAACAAAATTTAAAAATGCATTAAAGAGCTAAACCATTCTGAATCAATCTGATTACAAATGGACATTTATTGCTACGTATTGGCACTAAATAACTACCTTATTTAAATCAGAATGGAGATTATATTGTAAATTTATTATAATAAAGGTAGAGGGACGAATTACTTAAGTTACTTTGGTAACTTTCATAAAATGTCCTATGATAGTCTACCAGCGTGCATTAGTTCTGATGAAGATGATGGTTTGTTATATGATATTAATGTTTTAATTTCTACAAGGTGCGTTTATACTTTTTTTGGCTTTGTGTTTGTGTTGTTGGTTGACAAGCTGAACATCATTGGTTATTGATTTAGAGTTGTTGGTTTTTTTATTGGTATTGGTAGTTTTTTCTTCGATGTTGCTGATTTTTTCTTCAATGTTGTTAGTTTTTTATTCGACGCTGCTAGCTTTTTCTTTGGTGTTGCTAGTTTTTTCTTCAGTGTTACTAATTTTTTACTCGATGTTGCTGGTTTTTTCTTTGGTGCTGTTGGTTTTTTATTTGACATTGTTTGTTTGCTCTTCGGTGTTGCTGGTTTTTTATTTGACGTTGCTAGTTTTTTTCGATGTTGCTAGTTTTTTTGGTGTTGTTAGTTTTTTACTCGATGTTGCTTATTTTTTCTTCGATGTTGCTAGTTGTTATTTGACGCTGCTAGTTTTTTCTTTTGTATTGCTGGTTTTTTATTTAACGGTGTTGTTTTTTGCTTTGTTGTTGTTATTTTTTTCTATGGATTGGGAAGATGTCAGAGAAGTTGACGAGAGGCTAAATAACATGATTACTCACTATTCGCGAAGATCGATAGCAGGTAAACATACATCCTCCTTTACTAATGAAACTTCTTTTTATTCATTATATTTGACTGTTGAATTACACTTCTTGAATTTAAGGTGCTCCAATACAATAAGAACTAGTTGATGATGAAAGCAATCAGTTGATCCGAAGTCATTTGGTAAAAAAATAAAAAAATTCCATAATCCTAACAAGTCCAGTAAGAGATTGAAGAGTGCAAGTGAAAACGGGAGTGACAAAGCACGAGAGAAAAGCTAAGAAGCAAAGATAAAATGTAACAGATAGCATGAAAAATGATGTAACGTTTGATCAACATATGATAGATATAGATTTGAATCAACTATCCAATAAATTTGAATTTTAAATTGGTTATGTTAAGATTTTATGATGTAAGCTAGACTAATATCACGTATGAGGCGAGCTAGCATCTCTTGATACCAAATTAGTATCTCTTATATACTAAACCAGTATCTTTTATATAGTAACCAATATTTCTTATAAGCCAAACCAATATCTCTTATATACTAAACTAGTATCTCTTAATAAGTCAAATCAATATCTCTTATATACTAAATCAATATCTCTTATAAGACAAACCAATATCTTCTTATAAGGCAAACTAGTATCTCTTATAAACTAACCAGTATTCCGTATATACAAAATCAATATCCCTTATAAGCTATACTAATATATTTATAAGTCATATCAGTATCTCATTTAAGCTGACCAGTATCCCTTATATGACAAACTAGTACCTATTATAAAGGCATACTAGTAACTCAAACTAGTGAGTGTGTAGAAAACTAATATCACACATTGAAGAAAAATCAGTGTTGCTTGAATGGAAAACTAGTATCACATATGCTAAAACCATTGTTGTGCACAAGACAAATTAGTAACACGTCTATCGAAAGGCGATATCTCTTAAAGTCACACTAGCAATATGAAATAGGTTAGCCTAACCATTGTCAAATAAATAAACTAGTTTCATCAATATGACTTATAAACAAACTAGCAATATGACTTATAAATAGACCAACAATATGACTATTTTGCTTTTGCTTTCTTTCTTTTGGTAGTCTAATTAAGCCCGTGAGCTAGATTTATCATTCCTGGTCATTTAGCAGACCACTTCAAAGTCCTAGACAACATATCAGGTAGTAGCAAATTATCTGAATGCACGACAATATCATGGTAAATGTCTTTCCTTAATTCTTCCAAGTCGTCTACCCAACCAAACTTCAGTAAATTATCTGATTCCCATTCATATGAGTAATATTTCAAGAACGAGCAAGCAAATAATCTAGAGCTTGTTGTGTTGCCTTGTTTTGGATTGGTGGTCAATAGTTTCCATTCGTAGTCCATGGTTTGCTTCTCCATGACCTAGTGTACGAAGGTAGCAAGATAATCTTGAATGGAGGAACCTTTATGAACCAATTTGTCAAGTATCTCCTCCCAATATTCTTCCAACTGTCTAATATATAACATCCCTTAGAAATTGTATCAATAACATAGATAGTGAAGTGTTGATTATAACAATGAGTAATGATCAACTATGAAAGAATATTAGATAAAAATCAATGGCTAGAAAATAATAATATAAAAATGTATTACATGGTTGAAAGATAGCTAACAAATATCTTAACACATGTATAAGGGATTCTTGATATATATTGCATGATGTAAGTGTATGACAATTCAAATGTAGTTCGCAATCTTTCAACAAGTTTATCAAAATGTGTTTTGGTATCTTGAGTGGACGCATCTGGGATTGTCTAATCCAACATTTTGCCCTAAACAATTAAATAACAAGCATACTAACATCATAACACAGAAAAACTAGTATCATAACATAACAAATATTAGAGCAAACATAAACCAGCATCATAACACTTTCACCCACTGATAGAAAATAAGCAAACCGAGCATACATCTGAACTAGCATTGTAACACTTTCAACCAGTAATAGTGAACAAGCAAACCAGTGAGGGCATACATTCGAACCAACATTGCAACACTTTTAACCAGTGATAGCAAATATACAAACTAGTGAGATCATTAATAAGTATGGAAACACTCATCTTTTGTGTTATTTTAGAGTAGATTTTTCGTTGTTTCTATTGATTTTGTTGGTTTTTTATTAGCGTAATGTCATTTATCGTGCATTATTTGTTTTAGTATAGTCTTATGTTTTTGTTGTGTTTTCTTCATGTTAGGAGATTTGGTGAGGTAAAGTGGAGGAAGTAGAGTCACCTTGGGTCATCATATGTGATTTGATTACCGAGAGGAAAGACGCTTAATCGACACCTCAAAGGCATGGGTGAGATGGACCTCTTGCAACTCAAATGTAGATAACTTTCTCATCCAAAGTTCGATAGAGACGAGTGAGATGGATATGAAATAAAGACATCTGGGCTACAACTTTATCTCTAATGGTCTTTTTCAAATTCTGACTCTAAAAGGGAAAAATGCTGGGTTCAATATTGTGATATAATTCTGTCAAGTTTTCATCACAAGTGGGCTGAGTTTGAAGATTTGTTTTGTGCCCATTTTGGGCTTTACTTGTAATTTCATGGCTGAGACAATTTGGAAAAATCATATATATAGGCCTTGTTTAGCTTTCCTTAGAAGTTAACTAGGATATTTTGGAAAACTCTCCACTCACTTTCATCTTTTGGAAGATATTTTGGTTAACCTTAGAGTAAAAATTTGTAAGAACTTGAAGAACTTGAAAGAGCATTTTAGGAAGCTTTGAAGATCATCTTGAACTTTTCCTTACTCCCACTTTTATTCATGCTTTACTTGCATAGTTTAATGAATATATTGAGTTATTTCTTGGATATGTGTGAGTAGTCTTTTAGTAGGTTGGGTGCCTTGATGTCATCTGTTTAGCCAATGGTTTAGGGGGGTTAGAATACTTAGGTTTATGTTCTAGTTAATGAGCTTAATGCTTAATTTTGGTTGATCACCTTGACTATGAGTTTGTCTAATACTAATCGTCGATAGGAGTTAGGATTAATGGACCTTTTGACTAGTTAACTAGTGACTGGTCATCCTTAGAGTGGAGATTATATTTGGTCGTTAGTTAGGTTAGGTGGCTATTTTCTGGCGAAGGCCCATTTAGTTCATCTAGGCTTAGTTAATGATCATTTTAGACTACTTTATGACAAGAGCGTAGATTAGTTGCCTTACAAACACTCGGATCATAACACAAATTTAGTGAAACCCCCTAAATCATTTGGTTATTTATGTTGGGTTTGGTACCTAGGTTGCTCTTATTTTATTTGTGAATTCATCTTGTTTAGTCTTAGTGTTATTTCGAGTTATAGATTGCATATTTAAAAGTGATAAAACCTTCTTATTTAGTCCTAGACTAGTGGTGGAGTCGAGTTTGCGGCCTAAAACTTCTCTTACTTACTCTTTATTAAAAGAGAGTTGAAAAACTTCCTTTCAATTATCATATATCCAAAGTGGTATTGTAACACAACAAAACCAGTGACAACATACATTTGAACTAGCTTCATAACACAACAAACTAGTGTCAATACAAATACAAACCAGTATCGTAACACTTAGATAGTGATAGAATACATCCAAATCAGCATCGTAACACAATAAAACCAGTGATACTATACATGCAAACTAGCATCATAACACAATAAAAGCCAGTGGCAGCATACATCTGAACCAACTTTATAATATAATATAACTAGTGAGAGGACACAATAAACTAGTGTCAACACAAACATAAATCAATATCATAACACTTTTAACTAGTGAAAGAATATATCCAAACCAGCATCATCACACATAAAACCAGTAATATCATACATCCAAACTAGTATCATAACACTATAAAACCAACAACATAGCAAATACAACAAGTATCATAACATAACAAACCAGTGTCAAACCAAATACAAACCAGTAAAAGGATACATGCAAACCATCTTTTACATCATACCATACATTTTCTTCTTTGTAACTGTTGTCGTTGTGTTGCTTCTGCTTGCCCACCGACCATTTTACCTTGGCATTATCAATGTCTCGCCCATTTGCCATTGATGATTGACCTTGCTTCTACCCTTTGTTGGTGATCGTGTATACTAAATGAAAATAACAAGTGTCAAGTTTGGGAACACGGTGAGAACAAAAGCCGTAATAACAAAGAATGACAATAGCAATTATGGATAGGGAGGATGAGCTACAAGGGACGATAGTGGTAGATAGGGAGGACGAGCATTAGGGATGGCATTGGTAGATAAAGGGGTGATGGTGGTGGACGATCTACGAGGGATGATGGTAGTGGATGATATTGGGGACGGGGATGACGTTGCTAGACAAAGGAAATACGTTGATGGACAAAGAGGCGACGGTGGTGGACAAAGAGGCGTTGGTGGAGAAAGTAGCAAAAAGAGAATATGAAGGGGCAGAAGTTTTAAAAATTAAATTGGAAGAGAGCTATTTTAGATATAATCAATTACCAGAAATTAAGTTATTTAGATTTTAAATTTGCCTAAAAATCAGGATATATTAATGCTAATTATGCTAAAAAAAAGAGAGAAGGTATTAACGGCTAGAGTTTTTGAGTTTGCTCAAAAATCTAAAATATCTTTGAGAGCTTTTGGACTATTAGAGCTTACTTTTTCAACTAAATGCAAATCCGATGGTCCACAAACATTTTCCCAAATAGGAACACCCCTTCTTTGGTCCCTACCGAATCTAAATCCAGATTTTTGTTGGTGCGTTGGAAGCTCTCTCCCAATGGATAGGGCTATATAGAGATAAGCGTACTTGATAAGGTCTCTAATTCACCTAGACCTGACCACGGTTCAAATTTGAACGAATTCAAATCAAATTAGTTCGAATTAGAATTCACCAAAATATTTAACCATATTCAATTAGTCCAAGGACGAATTTAATACGAATTATAAACCTTGGAATTTGAATTAAATCTGGATTGAATCCGAATTGATTCTTAACTATTTAATAATAAATTAAAATTTGAGTTTGCACTTAATGTGCCAAAATAAGTTGTCTACGATTTAGTGGTTAAGGGTTTAGAAGTTTAGGATTTAGTATATAATTGAGTTTAGGTTTTAGGGTTTGACGATTTAGGGTTTAGGGTCATAGAGTTTAAGATTTAAGTTTAGGGTTTAAGGTTTAAGGTTCTGCCCAAAAATACACTTTCATCTCTTTTTTATTATTTATATAATACGAATTTGAATCAAATTCACTACAAATTTAACTCGAAGCACATTCGAATTAAATTTGCCGGTTTGATGAATTATAAAAATCTTGAACCAAATTCAATTCGTACCATCACGAATTCGAATCGATATTTTTGATGAATCAAATTAGTAACAAATCGAATCGAATTACGAATCAAATTCAATTCTTAGCGAGGTCTAGGTTCACCATTGAGGTGAAGTGACTTAGATACATTAATTGGTCTTTCATGTTAAAAAAATTGTAATATTAACATAGATAAAATGTATAGCTTTGAGGCTTTGATGTATGGCAACATTCGACAACACAAAATATTGGACCAAGAAGGAATTTCTATGGTTAATTCATTATCAATTTGGTGCATTTTTTTCCCCGAGAACATGAAGTAATGAAAGAATCTGTGTGATGAGATTAAGCCTAAGGTCAATATTGTTTATAAAACGGGAAAAAAGAATAAAAATCTAATTTTCCTTCCTTTCTTCTTTTGAAGACCAAAACCATAAACAATAGAACTCAACCACCACCACCTTCACTCGCACATATACGCGGCGAAGTAATCATAATCTAGGTCGTGCGAGCAACGGGATCGTAAACGAATATTGGTATACAATATATACACTTGGTATTAATAGCAATAAAAATGCCAGCTCAGAAGCGCTGCTCTTACGACGACGACGACGTCGTGGAGGGTGCTGAGAATGGTGGAGGCAAAGGTGTGCAAGTGTATATACATACATATGTGTATTATCTAAGTCGTCGTCGTCGTCTTCGTCGTCTCGTATTATAGTTTTGTAGGCTTCTTCTTCTTGTGGGTTTCTTCTCTCGTGCATTAATGGAGGGTTGGTTGAAGCTAATGGGGTTGTTTTTGGTTATGGAGTTACAGACTCTGATCGGAGCCCGGCTTCCAGTTACGGCGAGGAGAAACGTGGAGACCAAAGAGAGTGCGCGTCTCTCTCTCCATCTATATATATCTCTATCTCTTCGTTTTCCTTTCCTTCCTTCCGTTGCTTTGCCTTTCGACTTGAAGCCGAAGCTGGACTCGGTTTATGTCGGATCTCGTCATGGTTCTTGTCTGGGGGCCTGCACTTTGCTTGCTCGAGGGTTTATGTTTGATGGGCAATCGTTGTTTGGTTGAATGTTTGCTGGATATTGGATTAGTCATTATGCGCGATATAGCAACAAATACTAGAGGTCAATTGACAGAAAAAATGTGGATGTAACTTGGTTTCCAGTGCCATCTTGCTTTTGTTGCATATGATACCAGAATTTGGTTTACCTTGCTAGGCAGGTGAGTTAATTCGAGTACGGATGGATCAGTGATAAATTTATGTTTTCGTCGGAAATAAGAAATTTGTGGATGTGTTATACATTAGGTATACACAGATGTGATTGTGATTGTGTATATGTTTTTGTTATTAGTTGTAGTTTCGGAAAGTGAACTTGGCGGATTTTGGATCTCTTGGATTAGTGGCAGTTTCATTGTATAAGTGCAGAAATTTAGGTGCTACGTTCATCCGTGTTTTTGTGCTCTTTCTGAGTTCCAAAGTAGTTTGATTCATGAAAAGTGGTTGTTGGTTATTAGTACTTTCAGTGGATTCCACTCAAAAGTTCCTAGATTCGGGTTTTTTTTTCCTCTGGTGTTCACAACAGATAAACTATGTTGCTTCATATTCCTGTTTCTGATGCACGATTCAATGAATATGAAAGTGCAGAACCATCTTTTAATCTGCTACTTGAGTAACCAATAACGAGGCTGCAGAGAGCCCGACCGTTCTGAATTGGTACCGGGATTAAGAGTACTATGCTAGTAGCTAACTTGTTCAAACCTGGCCTTTTATGCAGATATGTCTTGGTAAATTTGTCCGAAATACGCAAGGAAGTGCAGTGTCCAATCTGCCTAGGTATGTGTCTTTTCAGGATAAATGTCTTTGTTTGTGTTGAGTCATATCATTCTATTGAAAAAGCTCGGTATTCCATTTGTTTATGATAGGGATCATTCGAAGAACAAGGACAATGATGGAATGCCTACATCGGTTCTGCAGAGAATGCATTGACAAATCTATGCGTCTCGGGTAACTTTGAACTGTAAATTCATTTATTTCTGGTGTCTGCATATAACATTGGCTGCTTCGAACCTTCCATCAGGAATAATGAGTGCCCTGCTTGCCGAGCTCATTGTGCTAGTCGTCGTTCTCTAAGAGACGATCCAAACTATGATGCACTGATCGCTGCATTATACCCGGACATTGAAAAGTTTGAGGAAGAGGTAGGTACCATCTACGATCTACAACATCAAAGGTCAGTTTGTTTTGTTTTGTGTAGATAGTTACTTGACCATTTTGCCACGAACATGTGCTCTAGGAATTCGCCTTCAATGATGAAGAGATCGCTCGTAACAAGCAGGTGAGAGTTGCAACTTGCTACTTGTAAATGTGAATGTAAATTGACAGATTTTATATGAGTTTATATGTAAGTTGGAACTTAGGAATCTTTTCTACAGATCCAAGCATCCATCGGGAACACTATCCGTCGACAAGCTAGCGGAGTCAAGAAACGACGACAAAAAGCCTCTGAATTCACTAAGGAAAAGAAGAAAACCATTCTACGCACAGAAGTTCAACGATCTGATGGCAATGAGGATGACAACGGAAAGGAGGTCGAAGAGCCATCGTCTGCTGATGAGCATAGTGTAGAAGCAAGACCAATACGAAGCAAGAGATTGGGTGAGACCAGGTCGTCGAGCACTCACAGCGATAAGGATGAAAGTGATCCTGAATGTAACAAAGAATCAATAGGTCCATCTTGTTGGCTAGCTGGTCCTTCAGGTAAGCTTACATGGGGGAAGAATGGAGTGCGAAGTCACACGCGGCATGGAAACACAAATGGAACTCGAAACACTCGTGTATCCAAGTTAGTTTACCATTTGAAGAATTCGAAGGAGCACGAAGAAGAGGTAAATCTGCAAATTGCGCTTGTTTCTTTTCATGAGGCGAGCATACCGAATTTGCAGCGTCCATATCTCTGTTGCAGACCGAGTTTGTCAGTAAAGCACCTGCTCCAAGTGAGTCCTCCACCTGATTAACCGATCAATTTCAATTTTAGTAAAGACCCTTTTCTTTCTGTTATGTGACATATTCACCAGTTTCCTCTATCAATTAATGCAGTATGTTGCTCTCCACACTGCTTTGCAAGCTGATCAGCTTGAACTGTACCTGGTGAAAGATTTGAACATGAAGGTGGAATCTTCAGTTTCCGCAACCACTTTATTTTCTGTACCTGGTTCAATTGACCCACTTAAATTCAAGTTACAAGCTTTAGAGGAGCAAGATACATTGGCAAAATTCCCGTCGAACGATTTCCTCGGCGGCCATCTGGTAAGAACATTCATATCAGGCTGAAGTTTCTGTCAGAATACAAAAAAATTCTGCTTATTAGCCCCTAAACTTCACCAGTATTTGCAGATTTTGGTGTATCAGAAGAAGCAACTGGAGTTGAACCACACAGGGAAAGATGCCAACGAGTAACCAACTTTTATTCCTGCTCTTTTCAGTAGTACAGAGATGGGAGAAGTCACACTATATAAGTCCTCAGCTTAGTTCTTTGTGTTTTTCTTAATCTTGTGTTTTTTTCGGAGAAATTATTGGGAACTCGAGAAAATTGGTTGATTAATCTGCGTTCCAGTTAAGTAGACGTACCACAAATACGAAAAAATTCTTACAATGCAAGGTGTTGTTCTTGCACCAGAAGAACATTTCGCGTCAGAGATGGCGAGGGTTAGGTAACACAGTCAAAAGATTTAATCAAATGGTAATAATATTATTGTATAATCCAATTATGGAGTTTGAGTTCTAAAAATGTAGTTCATCAAGAATTGGTAAATGGAGACTTGTCACGTTTTGTGATTAATGACATAGTCAGAACATCTTATCTATGGGTGCACCAAATATTTTTCCATTGTTTTGATTACAGAGAGGATAAAATTTTGTGAAATTATGTGAAATAGTCAAGAATGTTGATGTTCCTTGACTGAGGGCTGATCTTGTTTGGTTTAGTTTGGTTTTTAAATCAAATAACATCTCATAGTCTACATGTAACGGAATAGGAATGGTCAACAATCGAATTGAACATGAAAGAGTGTAGAGAAATGAATGGATATGTAATATTTGGTGGATGAAGTATTTTTTTTTTTTTAGAATTAAAGACTTTATCATTCAAAAGCCATCCGGCATCTACAAGGAATGGAAAACAATGGATACAGTTTAGCCCTTTCGTTATGGTACTACCCATTCAGATAGATGGGAACAATAAACTATATTTCGCGAAAATCTAATCCAAACAAAGGAGTAATTTTCCATGTGTCCCTGTAAAAACCATAGAGCTAGAAGTTCTAAATGGAAAAATAACACAGAACAGCAGCACCACACACCAAACAAACCTAAAGCACACAGCAAACAAAAGCAAAAAGCAGCAACCTAAAGCACACAGCAAAAGCAATTAAAAAATAAGATGGCTGGAGACGACAGGAGACGACGGGCAGTGACGGCTGATTGTGGTTGACGACAGGAGGACACGGGAGGGCGGGCAAAGACGGCAACGACGAGAGACAAGCAGTGACGGGAAGACGGACATGCGACGGCATGCGACGACGGGCGACAAAGGGCAAAGGACAACGACGGGAGGACGAACCACTAGGGAGAAAACTCTCACGAGGAGAGAGAGAGACTCTCACAGAGGAGAGAAAGAGACTCTCACAGAGGAGAGAAAATAACTCTACTTCGGGAGAAAATTTTGGTAGGAATAGAGAAAGAATGAAGGAGATGAAGGGCGAGGAAAGGAGGAAGAAAGGGGTCGAGGGTGGAGGAAAGGGAGTGGAGGAAGAGAAGAGGGCGGCAGATGGAGAAAATTTTAGGTTTTTTGAGAGTCGACTCTCATTGGGGCTCTTGATGGATGAAGTATTCTTAAAAAGTAAATATAAAAGTAAATATGTCAATTTTATAAATCTATATCGTTATATCAAATATTTTTTTTACCATAGATGAAAGTGTAATATCATTCGGTGCAATATGACTTTTAGTACAAAGGTTCGTTGCTTTCTTTAAAACTCTGTAATTAGAAAAGGATTATGCTATAAAGGCATACTAATTGCTCACCCGGTCATCTCTTTTTATGTCATTTCGCACTTATTATATTGCAACGCTTTCTTCAAAATCTAGTATTCGAAGTCACTATTGGATTTGTTACATCAAAAAATCATTATCAACTCTATTTAAAAATGGTTATTCTAATTTTTTTTTATATTCTTGATGTTGATTATGCGATCTCCTTAATTTAATCACAAATTTATCACTTTGACTCTTGAATTCTTCAGATACATATACGAGATCCATGTGCATCACAATTCCTCAGCACTTGGAAATCAACTTCCATTCCAATAGATAACCGATTACACTTTGGTCGAAAATGTCGAGAGGAAACTAGTTAGTGCCAAACTTTGCCAATTTTTTACAGAGTTACTCTCCTAGATTGTTAAGCTTTTTTATAAGTAAATTATATATTAAAAGTATTAACCAAACTCAATGTACAAAAGTTGCAGAAACGAAAATTACAAGCGAAGTTCCCGATGTTGGATCGTCTAATATCGGTGTATTTGATTATGGTATACGAGTCGAGGCAAGTGTGAACAGTAACTGTGAACAGTAACCTGCTACAGAACCCGTGATCAGTAATATGCTATAGTAACCGTAAATAGTAACCGTCGGACTATAGTCGAGGCAAGTGTTAGACACTTTCTGCGTAAGACGAGATTGCCCCGTATATTTCAGTGCACTACGGACTATGGCAATCGTCCCCAAGATACAACGACTATTCGGGCATTTCCAAGAATGTTGCACACATTTCTCGAAACTTTCGAGCGAACCCTTATATACCCAAAACTTTCAGACTCTTATGTCCTATTATGAAGAACGAGGGGAGAGAGAAAGACGACTTCCTAAACAAGGCTTGTCGTCACGATTTTGGGATGATTTGGAAGTGAGGAGGGCACGCCTATTTATAGGCATGGAAGGTCAGTTACTATTCACTATTACAATACCCGTTGGCTATCACTATTCATTGCTACAGTAGCCGGCAGCTTCACTATTCATTTTTCGGCTGCTACAGTAACTACTACATTAGCCGTCAAATGGACAGTGTCCGATGAATAGTAACTGACATAAATAGTAACTACTCCGATGAATAGTAACTGTCTCGATGAATAGTAATATCCCAATGAATAGTGATTATCCCGATGAATAGTAACTATCCTGATAAATAGTAACTATCCCGATAAATAGTAATCGGTTAGACCCTCCTAGTGCCGGGTGCATCTTAATGTACCCAAGTACCTGCTTCGGGCCTCCAGCCCAAGCCCGACCCCGACTTCGGCCCCGTGCCAATGTCCGTACCTGTGTCTTTGGGCTTTGGACCACTATTGGGCTTCATTCACTTTTCTAACACCCGACATGAGAGTGAAAGAAAAAACTAGAAACAAAATCAATAAACCCAAGCGATTTAATAAAAATAACCATATTATGGGCACTTTTTAATGGGGGTCGGATTTTCCGACATTAAAGAGAAAGAAATCTTCGGGAAAAGATTTTTTTGTCTGAATCTACCCAAAATTGTATAAAAAAGTGAGTTCGAACCAAAATCGTACTTTTTTCTGCTATTTGGGGCAAGAGACGACATCCTTTTTTGAACCGACTTGATTCGACTTGAAGGCAAAATCCACACAATCTTTTGTGGTATTGTGCTGGTCCAGATTTTTTCAAATCAAACATGCAATAGTGAGATTCCGATCATGCCATTCCTTTTTATTATATACAGGGGTAAATATGTAATTTAAATTATAAACAAATCGGCGATCGCTAACATTCACCTCCCTGGCTAACCATTTCTTATAGGAGGTAAATATGTTTACATGGAGTATCCGAAGAGTTTTTCATTTGCAAAAGATGAAATACACAGAATGTTAAATTAATTCTTAGAAAAATATACTGATAATTGTTGGATCATGCTGCAGTTAAAATTGTAATAAACACGAGGTGGGAAAATCAAATCTCATGACCGTTCAGATCCCGAATTGTGCAAACAATTTACACTTGATAAAAAAAGATCTATCGTTATTGATGGAGATGATAAAGAACTGCTAACTAAATCTATTAAAAAATTACATTAAGAATTACAATACATTTAAAAATATGTATACCATGAAATTAAGATTGTACTACGATAGATTATGCAAAGTGTTAATGAAAATTATTGAATTAACTTGATGATTCTTCAATTCTTGCAAATATTTTGATCACATTAAATATTGTAATATTTAGATAAAATACATGTTTGAATATAAAAAATATGACCACCTGAAGAGAATATAAAAGAAATATGTAAGTTTAATTCACATATTGCATTTTGCACTTAACATATTAAATATACTTATATTTCAAAGTATCAGTTGGGTCTTTCAAAAAGAAGTAAGTATAATTTTATTTTAGGTCTTTAGAAATAAATATAAACATCATACCTTCAAAATGACCATAGCATTACCTAAGTCATTATGTGTGAAAGTCTCAAGGATGACTACCATTTAGAATAAATAAATACAATCAAACTCTACTTTTTCGGGATAACTAAAATCGAGTACATGAACAACAATATTATTGTGAGATATTTTTGCACTTTTAGTAAAAATTAACTTAAGCTTTCTCAATATTTTTCATAAAATTTTCTCCATCCACCATCTTAATAAGAAAAATCAGTATGCATATATTAAAAGTTGTTAAAATAAAATAAATTAAGTATAGATTATACCTTCAACCATAAGATAAACGACTGATATTTTCCATGGGTCTTTGTTGGATGTTAATTTAGGGAGGGACTTGTCAAATTCTCTTTCAGTACATTATTGAGTAGTCAAATTGGGTTGAGAGTCACCTACTAAACTGGATTTAGTTTTAGTATTCCTCATAGCCATTTGACATTTGCCCGTAGGACCAGTAATATATAATTGGAGGTTGTGAGTGGTACAAGTGTGTATTTAGTTTTAGTTTTAGTGGAGATTCTCGCTAGGGGCATTAGTTTGACATTAGAGTTTGTCTGTAGGACTCAGTGTGTAGTACATGAGGTTGAGTTGGTTGATGTGTTCTTCGCCACCATCTAGATTAATGATTTCATCCTAACTTTCATGTTTAATTTGTATGGTTGAACCATCGTAGAAAGATGATAAAATTTGTCGGGTAGAATGTGTTGTACTATTGAAGGTTAATTTCTAGGTTGTCGATATGATGTACCACTGAGAGATGATAGAATTTGTTAGATTGAACGTGTTGGTAGTAAAGGATGTTGATTTTGAGTTTGTGATTCTGTAGTATTGGTAATAAAGATTGAGGTTGATAAGAAAAATGTATTGGAAGATGATAGTTAGTATCTTTATCACTCTCCATGTTGAAAATTTTCTCCTACTTATATAATAGATCCACGTTGAAAGGAATAGAAAATGAGAAAATAAGGGTATGCATAACATTTTTTAAATATTATCTAAATTGCCTGGTGTATGTAGCACACTTATAATATTATTTATTTATAAGATAATCTTATTTTTCAATTCAAGAACAATTTTTTTTTTTACCAGTGTGCTCAAATATTGATTATTGAATAGATTCAATATAGCAAACAAATTATTGAATTATTTATAAAATGACTACTCATTGTTGAAATATTATAGTCAATGGTTTGTGAAAAAACTGTATAAGCCTATCGAAAAAATTTGTCATTGCTCAGTGTGCACAAACATGCCAAAAATTATGGGTGCTTGTACTAGCACGAAACTATCACATTTTATGAGGTTCTGTGCATATCTACTCGACTTGCCATGTTTAGGGATGTCAAATTGGGTTTGAAAAAAATTTGGTTTTCTGAACAGACTTAAAATAGGAGAGACGCTCTTAATTTTTTTATGAAAAAACTACAGTGTGTATCATTTAATTATTGTGGTCACTCAAGAACGAAGAAAAGCTATAACAGTGACCGTGACCATTTGATCCAGTGACATTGGAGTGGGTTGGGGTGGAGAGAGATCAGGGGATCAAACCCTACCTCTGTAATAGATTAGGATTTCTCAAAAAAAAAGAAAAACTATAACAGTCTCGTGAAAATAGATAGATAAATATTAATAGATTAAACGCACGAGACAAACCATTAAATTTTGGGAAAAGAACTTTTAAGTACCTTATGGTTTGTCCAAAAATTACTTTAGTACCATGTGGTAAAGAACCCTTAATTCGAGTCATACCTCACCAATTTTCCATCACTTTGATTCCAAAATTACGATACTTCCCCTCCCTCAATCAGAACCTAACTAAACTCAACTCAACCCGACCGAACTCACATCTAATTTAACCCAATGGGGCGTAGAAAATAGGATATAACTTGGATTGAGCTAAAATTTTGCGAGAAGAATAATAAAAATACACATGATTTACGAAAACAATTTCAAGAATTTTAGAGGCACGAAAGTATTTTTTTCGATGCATTGAAACTTTGTAAAATTATATAAAATAGAAAATGCGTCCAATTGAGTTGAAACTTGTTCCAGAGATTCATTTTAGTTCCTAAATCTATTAGAGATTCTTATGATTTTCTAGGACAAGTTTTAACTCAATTGGATGTACTTTCTATTTTATACGATTTTATAAAATTTTAGCGCTTCGAAAAATAAATAAATACATCCGTGCCTCTAAAATTCCTGAAATTTGTTTTGTAAATCATGTGTATTTTTAGGATGCTTCTTGCAAAATTTTAGCTCAATCCGAGTCATATCCTATTTTCTACGCCCCATTGGGTTAAATTGGATGTGGATTCGGTCGGGTTTAGTTAGGTTTGGTTAGGTTCTGATTGAGGGAGGGGTAGTATCATAATTTTGGGACCAAAGTGATAGAAAATTGGTGAGGTATGACTCGAATTAAAAATTCTTTACCACAGGGTACTAAAATAATTTTTGGGCAAACCACAAGGTACTTAAAAAAAAATTTTCCTTAATTTTTTCTAAAACGACTACAGTTTTCTTCGTTTAATTATTGCAGTCAAGTATGAGCATAGAAAAAACTTTAACTATTTCGTGAAAAAAATTGGTCACTATGAATTGACTAAACGTAATTAACAAACTATTTAATATTTTTTACAAACTATTGAATTATTTCTGAAATTAGACAATATTCACTGATAGTGTTCATTATTTAGTAATTACTGTAGTGTGCACAAACACCCTAAAAATTATGAGTGTTTGTACAAGCACTACGCCGTCACATTTTGTGCACTTTTTTGTATACTTTTATTATTATTCGTACTCTCCAATTGCCATGTCCAGGACTGTCAACTGGTGTCGGACAATTTTGGATTTTTGTACAGACTTAAAATAGCACAGACACTATTGAATTTAATCTGAAAAAAATTACTGTGTGCATCATTTAATTATTGGCAGTCAAAAAGGAAGCATAATTATTCTGATCTCCTTCCTGGAGCCCCCCTTCCCTCTCTCCCAACATCCTCCTCCTCTCAACTCCCTCTCTTTATTTCTCTAGGTCCCCTCCTACCTAACATCGTCTCAATGTCCACGCAACCTCCCCCAGTGGACCCTCTGGAACTAGAAGTCATTAATGAAGCTAACCTTGTCAAATGGGGCCCAGCCATTGAACTTTCTCCTTCTTCAACCGACTTTGGCGATGTCCCTGACTTTGTCTTAATTGGAAAACTCTTAACTGAGCGCTCTTTCCACTCCCCTTCGATGAAGTCGAGTGTTATTAAGTCGTGGGGCCTCCATGCCTCCAACCTTGAAGTTGGAGAACTTCACAACAACATCTTCTCATTCTCCTTTAGGCTGCTAAAAGATAAGCAATTTGCTTTGGAAAATGCTCCATGATCCATCTCCGACCACCACTTGGTCCTCAAAGAATGGAACCCCGACTTCGCGTGGACGACGGTGGAGTTCTCGACCTCTGTGTTCTTTGTCCATGTCCACGGATTACCGAGAAGTTATATCACCAAGAAGTCAGCCATCTCCATTGCCCAACAATTTAAAGAACTGATCTTCCTCGACGAATCAGACTTGGCTTTCCCCGGGAGAATTGCTATGCTAAGGATGAAGGTGCTGGTTGATCTTAACTACCCCATCCCAGTAGGCTTTCGCATCCCAAACCCGAATGGCGATTTCTGGCAGGTCTATTTCCGGTATGAACGAATGCCGGAACTATGCTATTTCTGTGGGCTTATTGGTCACAATAGTCATCTATGCCCGCTGGACCCATCCAAGATTGCCATCTTGAAGAAACTCAGTCCAAAGAAGCTATCTTATGGAAAATGGCTCCGTGTTGAAACCTTTAGCCCCTCTAGAGGCACTTCGAGCTACTCCCGGAGGCATCAGTTTCTATCCCCCCGAGGGAGTGTTGTGGGCGCTAATCCTGTTAAGAATCTCGGCAACCTTGGTGGTAGATCCCCTCCTAGTTTCAACGTCATGGTTTCTTCCACCCACACTTATGGTGCTCCAGAGCGACTATCTCCTTTGGTTCCGAAGAAACTATCCTTTGATGCGGTGGAGTCCAGTCTGATGAACAACTTCAAGGCGATTACTGATTGCCTTATTGATGTCCCCTTTGGATCTAAAAAATGACCTCGCAAACTTGCTGGGCAGTTTGGGGGCTTCTCAAACATCTTTTCCGATGAAAAAATAACCTGTCAAAGTTGTGCCAGTGCAGACCCTCTCTCCAACGGTTACCTCTCCTAGCCCACGTGGGCTTCCAAATTTCTTCATTGGATCTGAACAGGTAGTTATCCCTGGACTTGGTCTCGGCCCTCAAGGCCATGGTACTAGGGTGTTACCTAGTTCAATTACAAAGAGACAAGGAACTTTCTCTAGAAAGAAAAGGGGCCTTAAAACTGATGTGGACTCCACTAACTGTCCCCTTCCCCTTGCCAAGCCCCTGCCCAATGGGCCCAAAAAGAGGAACCGAATCTCCTCTGAGCCCATCTCCTCCTCAAAGAAAAAAGGAAAATCAGTTTCCTCTACAGCCTATTATGACCCGCGCTTGGAAGTTTTTTCCCCCCCTCTGGGAGGCCTCTTCCAAATTGGTGCATGCCCTAAATCTCCTTCTCCGACCCCAAAATCGGTCAACAGAAGAAACCTTGGCCCTCTTCGCTCGGGTTTATCTCTGAGTCCACCAGCCAAAGTTCTCCCACCGATATCAAAGGACGACCCCGCTGCCACTAATGACTTTAAGGCGCCCTCTGAGCCCTCGGCTCCCATCCCAGAACAGGTCGAGTCAAAGATCGAAGCGCCCAAAGTGCTGAGCTTGGAGGAATCAAGCTCTCCGAAGCCCACAGAACACAGCTTCCTCCAACCAGGTATCCCCTTCTCCTCATGCTTTCGAGTGACAACAGGCATGTCACTCGCGGCTCAATGATTGCTTTGTCTTGGAACTGTCAAGGTCTGGGCCAAGCCTTGACAGTTCAGATTTTGAAAGGATTGGTCCATAAAAACTCTCTGCAAATAGTCTTTCTAATGGAAACACGACAGCAGAGAGTTAAACTTGAAAAGTTAAGATGTTTGTGTCGTTTCTCTAAGTCTTTTTATGTTGATCCGTGCGGGACTTCTGGTGGTCTTGCGCTTTGGTGGAATGACTGTTTTCACCTTGAGATTCTTACGTCCTCCAAAAACTTGATTGATACTTGCTAGTTAATTCTGGTAATTCGTGGTTGATTTCGTTTGTCTATAGCGAGCCTGATGCTTCCAAGAAGCGTCTTTGTTGGGATTCGCTTGTTACTCTGTCCCTTAATAGATTCGATCCTTAGTTGGTCATTGGTGACCTAAATCTTGTTACTTCTTTTGAGGAAAGATGTGGGGGAAATTGTCCAGATCTTTGACAAATGGACCTCCTTAGGAACTTCATCCATAAGGGTGCCCTTCTTGACCTTGGGTTTAAGGGTAACCCTTTTACGTGGTCTAACTCCCGGTATGACTACATCAACATCCTCCAGCAGCTTGATCATGGCCTCTGTAACGTTGCATGGCAGAACTTGTTCCTGAATGCGTAAATCCTCCACGGTCCAATCTCCCTTGGCTCTGACCACTGCCCTCTTCTTTTGAACACTGACTTCTCGTGTTACAAGGCCCGTCCCTTTAGATTCGAGAGTTTTTGGATAACGGAAGTGGGGTGCCTTGATGTTATTGATTATTCCTGGTCAATCCCGTCAAACAGCCACCCTCCGACCGTTTACCAGAAAAAAATCAGCTCTTGTACTTCAAACCTCAAACTTTGGAGCAAGAACAAGGTAACGTTTAGGAAAAGTCGGATCTCTTTCCTTACCAATCTTCTTGTCTCCATCCAAGCTAAGAACCACTCCCTCCATTGTAAAAACTGGGAACTCTTGATCAAAAATGAACTTCGTGAGCTGTACAAGAAAGAAGAGATGTTCTGGCATCAACGTTCTCGTATTAAATGGCTCAAGTATGGTGATAAGAATACTTCCTTTTTCCATACCACGGCCACTCAAAGACGGCAATACAATCAAATTGTGTGTCTCAAAGACTCTAATGGAGTTTGGATCGATGACATCCCTACTTTAAAAAACCTTGTTTATGACCACTTTCTTGACATGTATTCTGCCCGCTCTAACGATGATCCTGCCACTATTCTCCACTGCATCCCTTCGCTGGTTACTTCTGAGATGTCCTCCACTCTTATAAGGAATATATCTAATGAAGAGGTGAAACTTGCCACCTTTGAGTTAGGTAGGTCTAGTGCTCTGGGTCCGAATGGGTATCCAGGTCTCTTCTTCCAAAAATATTAGGACATTATCTCACAAGACCTTATCTCTATGGTGAAGAATATGTTCATTTCCGAATCTGTCCCCGAGGAGGTTAATAAAACCTTCATTACCTTGATTCCGAAAAAACCGAACCCTTGTGATATTCATGACTTCTGACCTATTAGTTTATGCAACTTTGCGTACAAAGTCTACTCTAAAGTCCTAACTAATAGGTTGAAACCTCTAATGGAGCACCTTATTACAGATAGTCAAGGTGCCTTCGTGCACAACCGAAGCATTCAGGACAACATCATCATTGCCCACGAAGCCTTCCACTATCTTAAATCTAATCCGAGGAAGCGGGACTTGTCTATGGCTATTAAATTAGACCTCCGCAAAGTTTATGACATGGTCGATTGGTCCTTCTTGGAATTGGTCATGTCTAAGTTGGGCTTTCCTAGAAAATGGATCAATTGCATTATGAGATGTACCAAGTCCACTTCTTATGGTATCCTTTTCAACGGCCAGCCTCTTAACTTCTTCAAATCAACTCGAGGTATTAGGCAAGGGGACCCACTCTCCCTCTTCCTTTTCCTCTTTGTTTCGGATGCCTTGGCTCACTTTGTAAGGCACTCCCAAATTGGCAATGTGATCCACGGCTTTCCTTTTAATAGGAACTGCCCTCCTATCACTCATATTCTTTTTGCCGATGATACCCTGTTATTTTGGAAGGCCTCTCTCGTCGAAGCGAGTAACTTCAAGTCTCTCCTTACTTTGTTCTCTAATGTCTCGGGCCAAGAAATTAACTTCCATAAATCTAGCATTTGTTTTGCTAAATGGGAGAAGGAGGAGAACAAATCCAATATTTGTAACATTTTGGGCATGAAAGTGATGGACCCAAATGACAAGTATCTTGGGCTTCCTTCCTTTTGGAGCCGCTCCAAATCGGAAGCACTCAAGTTTGTCTTTGATCGCATGTTAAACAAAACTTCGAGTTGGAAACCCAAACTCCTTTCCATGGTGGTTCGTGAAATCATGATCAAGTCCATTCTCTCTGCGATCCCTTGCTTTGCTATGCACGTCCTTCGGTTTCCAGCCTCCTTTTGCTCCAAAATGAACGGCTTACTGGCCAAGTTTTGGTGGTCGGGGGATTCCGATACTCAGAAAACTCATTGGGTAAGCTGGTCCAATCTGACCGATTCCAAAGCTAGTGGCGGTCTGGGTTTCAAGGATTTTTGGGTCTTTAACACCGCTTTGCTTGCCAAGCAAGCTTGGAGACTTATCTCTAACCCTACCTCTCTTTGCTCAAGGATCCTGAAAGGTCTTTATTTTCCCAACTCCTCCCTATTAGATGCTCGTAAAGGTGGCCGACCCTCCTGGATTTGGTCGAGTATCCTAGAGGGTCGTGACGCTCTTGCCAATGGGCTTATTAGTCGGGTTGGAAATGGCACTTCTATTAATATTTGGTCGGATCCTTGGCTCCCCTCCGTCCCTCATTATCGTGTATCCTCTCCAAAACCTCCCAATGCCAGCTTAGAAAGAGTTAATGATCTCATTTGTTTCAATACCCGCAGCTGGAAATGGGATCTCATTCACACTCTTTTCTCGGAGCTTGACAAGCAAGTTATTGCTCGTGTTTATTTTGGAAACTGTAATATTCCCGATAAACTTATTTGGAAACACAATCCTTCGGGCTCTTACTCGGTGAGCAAAGGCTACCACATCATCAAGCAGCTTAACCAACTGCAGGTTCCCACCTACCATGCGAGCTCTAGCTGCCCGCCTTTCGACCCCGGTATATGGAAGAAAATTTGGAAGTTAAATGTCCATCCCAAGGTCAAAAACTTCATTTGGAGGGTGGCTAAAGATTGTCTTCCGGTTGTGGCTTGCCTTCAAAGGAGGCACCTCTTTCCCTCTTCTACTTGCATTATTTGTTCGGCTGATATTGAAACTATTTTTCATTCTCTTTTTGATTGTGATCATGCACGGGCCTCATGGTTTGCTAGTCATTTTCCCCATACCTTTCACCAACATGCGTTCCCTTCTTTTGGTCATTGGCTGTCCAATATTTTTACTCTCTTGAATAATGAGAATCATGCGCATGTGGTGCCTCTCGCTATGTATCTCTGTTGGCACATTTGGAAAGCTAGAAACAAGTTCTCTTTTGAAGGTATTGTGCCCAATCCGATTTTGAATGCTCAGACTGCTTATAAAGCTTATTGTGAATTCTCGCAGACTTGTGATTCTAGCAGTCTCGTAGCTATCCCACTTTTGAATGAAGAAACTTCATGGTCTGCTCCCATCGCGGATGAGACGAAGTTCAACTGTGATGCTTCTTGGCTGGAGAGCGCTTCCCCGGCTGGAATTGTTACCGTTGCTAGAGATACTTTTGGCCTCGTTATTGGAGGCAACTCTGTCCGTAGGGCCACTTCTTCTCCCCTTGAAGCCGAGCTTCTTGCGATCAAGTTGGCGTTGGATGAAGTCGCTACTAACTTTTTGGACAAGAAGACCGTCATTGAGACGGATTGCATGCTTGCTTCGATGCTCCTTGTTGACCCCGACCCTTTCATGGATTGGCACTTAGAACTACTTGTTATCGACCTTAGATCTAAGATTATGTCTCTTCCCCTTTGTATGTTGAGATTCATATCCCGGTCAAACAATCGTGTTGCGGATTGTTTGAGTAGGATTTGTCGTCTAGAGTCTCTCCTTTGTAATTGGACCTCTAGTGTCCCCTCTGCTGTTCTGAACTTATTGTACGAAGACTCTTGTTCTTAATAAATGCTTCTTTCTTAAAAAAAAAAAGCATAGTTGTAATACTATTGTAGAAATGGATATGTAAATATTAATATACTAAACGCAGTAGTGAGACTATTGAATTTTTTCAAACGACAGAAAAATTCTTGGTTTGATTATTGCCGACACGCAGGGGTGTGGAGAAAAGATTTAAGAGTCTCGTGAAATAAAATTGACCACTATGACTCGACTAAACCTAGCTAACAAACTATAGAATTATTTCTCAAAAATTATTGAATTATTTCTGAAATTATACAATGTTCATCGACAATGTTCATCATTTAATAATTGTTGTAGTATGCACAAACACGCCAAAAATTCTGCGTGTTTGTACCACAATACTCACATTTTGTGTATATCTTATTGTTATTCGTAGTCTCTAATTTTTCATGTCGAGAGATGTCAAATTAGAGTTAAAATATTTTTGGTCTTCTGAACAGAATTTAAAAAAAAAGATACTATTGATTTTTTATGAAAAAACAACAGTAAGCATCATTTGATTGTTGTAGTCATTCAAGAAAGAAGAAAAGATGTAAAAGCAGTGTAAATTAATAGATAAATATTAATATACCATATGCAACAATCAGGCTATTAAATTTTCTGAAACAATTAAAATTTTCTTCGTTTAATTATTGAATTATTGCAGTCACGTAAGAGTTTTACAACCACGTAGAAAAAATTGGTCACTATAAATTGACTAAGCGTAATTGACGAATTATTAACTTTTTCTGAATTTAAATATTATTTATTGACAATATTCGTCATTTAATAATTATTAATTATTAGCCTACACGCAGTGGGGCGACAGTGGGTCACGTCGGCCAAGTCAGCACAGTCAGCAATAATTTATGTATTTTTTAAAAAATCAAAAAAATCAGAAAAATTTTGTAAAAATTATTTGAACGATTCCAACTTTCATGTCCAATCAAAAAATTTTAAATTTTTTTATTAATTTTACAAAAAGTTTGAATCCAAATAACTAGATTTTTTGAGTAAAAAAATTATGTAATTTGATGTAAATTATGTCATTCGATGTAATTTGAGATAAATTATGTCCGTCAATGTAATTTGAGATAAACTATTTGATGTAAATTATATAATTTGATGTAAATTATGTAATTGGATATACTTATGTAATTAAAAAAACTGATTTATACATGTATTTATGTATCTTAAATACCCTAAACATTATTTTTACAATTTCCTACTTTTCTATCGAGAATTTTTAAAAATTTTTTTTGATAATTTTATACAAATTTTTTAATCCAAATAGCTAGACTTTTCAGGTAAAAAAATGCGTGTAGTACAAATTTATTTTAAAAAATGTGTCGTCCAAAATCATTTTAAAAATCTACAAATGGATACAACCTTCTTTGTTATTTTTCACACCAACTCCTCTGCTTTTATCTTTCTAATTAATTTGAGAATATCTAATTAGATTTAGCGTTGTACTTAGGTACACAAAAGTTTCACTTGGGTTTGTAGTGATCTTTATCATCAGCATGATCGGATCAATATTGGAGATGGCAGAGGAGCATTTCCGAACTGGGAAGATCAAAGAAACCTACGACATGTCCATTTTGGCATGTCATTTAGACCCCTACCTTGGGACCTTATACAACTATCATGCCACATTCTGCATCCTCCTTGTTGTCGAAATCTATGATAAGAACTACCGCATGTATGGCCTAGCGATTAAAACATGGGGTATGGCCTTAAGCATGAGGTAGGAGGTTCGAGCTCCGTAAGCCCCTACCAAGAACCAGAATTGTGGAAACAATTTAAACCCACAATTTTTTCTTACAAAAAAAAATCTATGATAAGAAGTTCAACTAGTACGAGATCCTCGGGCTCCCTTACTCTACCAGCCCAGGCACTTTTGCGCACGCTTTCTGCCGTGTTAGAAAGCTCGTCACCTCTGAGAATAACAATTGTGCTACAGCCGAAAAAGCGTACAAGATTGTCGTTGAAAGTTTAATCACTTTCTCTTGTCATCATGTGAGAGTACCTCGAAAGCTTCAACGACAAGGTTGTACATTTTCTCGACTGCAGCAGAATTGTTGTTCTTAGGGGCGACGAGTTTTCCAATACTGCAAAAAGCATGTCGAAAGTTTGCAGGCTGGCATAGTAAGGGAGCCCGAGGATCTCGTACTAGTTGGACTTCTTATCATAGTTTTTGACAACAAGGAGGATGCAGAATGTGGCATGATAGTTGTGGAAGGTCCCAAGGTAGGGGTCCAAATGACATGCCAAAATGGACATGTCGTAGGTTTCTTTGATTTTCCCAGTTCGGAAATGCTCCTCTGCCATCTCCAATATTGATCCGGTCATACTGATGATAATGATCACTACAAACCAAAGTAGAACTTTTGTGTACCTAAGTACAACGCTAAATCTAATTAGATATTCTCACTAATTAGAAAGATAAGAGGAGAGGAGTTAGTGTGAAAAATAATGAAGAAGGTTATATCTTTTTATAGATTTTTCAAACGATTTTGGATCACACATTTTTTTATACGAAAAATCTAGTTATTAGGATTAAAATTTTGTATAAAATTATAAAAAATATTTTTTTTAGACAGAAGGTAGGAAATGGTAAAAATAATTTTAGAGATTTTTAGGTAAGGATTTAAGGTATTTAAGATACATAAATACATATATACATAAGTTTTTTCAATTACATAAATACATCAAATTTCAAATTTTATATTAAATTACATAGTTTATCTCAAATTACATAATTTACATCAAATTACATAAAAAAATTTACACGAAAAGTCTTGGTATTTGGATTCAAAAATTTAAGTAATTAGGAACTTTTGAGTTCATAGTTTGGGTTAGTCTTTTTTTTATGCTGATCCTAAGTAAAAAAACTACGAGTCAAACACTAAGCATACCAAGTCTTTTCGATTATGATATGAATCGAATTTTTATTGAACCTGCTTCTTTAATCGAATTAAAAATCTCTATTTTTTTTTACTTTTTTCATCTTTTGTTCTATCTATGTCTAAAAAAGTTTAGAATGTTAACCCAAGTAAAGTATGCGTCTATTTTTTATTCCATGATCCTTCATACCAAGTAGAGTAGAGTATTTTTTATTCCATGATCCTTCATAAGGTAAATACTTTGAAGGCGTTAAAGATATAAAAGCTAAAATTTTAAACGATTAAGTTCAATCTTCATACCCTTTAGATCCTAAAGACCTTGCCTACAACGAATACCGTCATTACCTTCAATATTTAGACATTCGTAAAAAAAAGATAATATTTTTTTATTGGACAGAAAAATTGAAAATCGACAAAATAATTTTACAAACTTTTCTTGATTTGTTTTATTTTTTAAATAAATTATTGCTTACTGTATAGGCGAGACAACGCGCAATTCGTTCAATGACAAGCTACCACGTGAGAGGTGGGGGTCGCACTCCCCGACCGGTATGGTAGTCTTACAGCAGCCCTGGACCAACCCAGCCCTAGAATATTTAATTAATTTCTTAATCATCGACGTTAGCCCAGCCTCCAAACTCAATTTTTTACCCACAACAGCAGCCTTCACCCAACCCAGCCCCAGCCAATAAATAATTAATATATCTATTTTCTACATCATTAATCCAATTAAATTTAATTTATTAATTCACATTTTTATATTCAATAATAGAAAGAAAAGTACTTCGTATTAAATTATGTTTTTCGAAAAATAAAATACTAATAATTTTCATTGAAAAATATTAAATTACCAATAATTCAAATTACATAGAAATTGTGAAATGATAAATTACAAATTAACTACGATTTCCAAATTTTAAGATTCTTCTCATCTATGATCTTCTCATTTCATCGTTTTTTTATATTTATCCTAATAAATTAACTTAACATCGAATAATATATTAGCACTTATATATTACTAATTACCGAATTTTTAACTCATAACATACCCTTTATTTTTCGTGATGTAGTAACACATACTTATATAATTTATAGCTACCTCGTACGCAATATTTACTTTCCATAGCTATCTTATAATATATCATATCTCCATTATTACAAAAAGTTTTGTTTTACGATCATGTATCCAAATTTACTAAGACAATTAAATTCGGATTCGAGAATATGAAAATATTAAATGATGGTTGGTTACTTGGTTAAATCAGTAAGTTAAATTCTAATAAAAAAGGTAACATATTATGAGTGCTAATAAATTACAGTTGGCGAGTTAACTGGTGGAGGCATCTCAGCAATATTAAATAAGGTGTGGGGCCATCTCAACCCCCTCTTCCCCTTTGGTCGGTCAACGTCTCTTGGTCGGTCAACATTTCTCTTCCCCCATTATTTAATTGATTCTTACAATTTTTTTTGGTGGGCCAGATCCAACCCCGGGCACCTCCAAAGTCACTGATGCAGGTAGTCTTAATATGTCAAAAATTATGCATAGTTCCATATCCTGACAAGCTTTTTATTGAGGGTCCACGTTGCTAATTATTGTACGTTAGAGCTGGCTACTCAATTGTCGTTCCCGTCTATTCAACATCACATCATAGATCATTCACCCAACCAACAAGGCATTATTAAGATAAACTTTAGACGACTCTGCGGATAAGCACGAAATTAAATAATGATCAGATCCCAATCAACGATGTCGCTGATACGCACGTAGTTACGTAATTGTCGTTCGGTAAGATCATAATGAAAACGCAATTTTTGTTTTTTTCTAAACGAATATGATATTGGGATTTTTTTTTAAAAACTCGGTTAGAACAATTTTAATTGGGCGCCCCAGGATCAACTTGATGAGAATTTTACCGTAAGAAATACCATTGGTTAGTAGACTCATTTATATAGCAAAGAATATCTTATTCTAAGAACTTAATATATTGTCGGATATAAAAATATTTACATAACTAGAACGATTATTGAATTTGTATATAAAAATTCTAAAAGATAGGCACAAAAGGGCAAATTCATAAGTTAATTTAGTTTAAGTAGCTCGTCAGCCATCCTTACACAGTACAGTTCCATAGGAACTTTGGACAAAAAAGACCAAACGGGGTTTATGAAACCACACGATGACAGCCATTATTTATGAACTAGAGTGACCAAAAAACCAGGAAATAGAAACGACAAGGAGGAAGCTGCAAGAAAACTCTTAGTAGATGACAAACGACATTATTTACACGGACGACAGACGACAGTGGATTTGGCTCCCACCTCAACGGTGCTTGCTCCTCGTTTCTCCGCTGTAAAGCCTACAGTAGTCACACGTGGCACTCAATTTAGCATATCATATGACAATCATGGACAAATTATTAGATTCAGGTTTTCTATTCTTAATCATAGTAATTCTAAAAATTATGGTCGTTTTTTTAATATTAGTACCAGTTCTTGTTTAGATCAGTTAAGTATCCTATGACAATATTAACAAATAATTGATAGCGTAAGTTAAAGACCCAAATCTTATTAATAATTATAAGATCGATAAAAAAATTCAAAGCTGATTTACTATTATAATTTTTATATCCGAACCAAAATCTGGTAGTAAAAAAAACAATTACCAGTCATAGACAGTGGGGGAGTTGGAATGGGTGGGCTTGTCGAAGACGTGAGCTCCGATGGACCTGGTGGCCATGTTGCTTCCAGGGTTGAAGACGCTTCTCCACACGTTCTCCTTCTTAGCGGAGTTGGGGGTCGCCGGCGTCGCCGGGGTTGACGGCGACGACGGCTCACCCGCCGGCATCGACATCGACCTCTGGAACGCTCCTCCTTCCGCATCTTCACCAAATTTATCATTAAATCAGTTTCCAAATATTTTCTCTTATAACATGATCACCGTAGAATAGTTATTTTGAAACTTGTGAAATAACATATTTTTTATGAATAGAACTGGCTACGTTTGCGTGATCTGAACCCTAATCATTCTAAATCCAATTCAGTAATTTATGTTAAAATTTTATATACAACTCAAAAAATATTTGATATTGAGTATATTATCGCATGTTCCTTGGTATTAAAAGATGATTCAAATAATAAAAAATTCAAATCGGATTTCTAGTTGGATATTGAGAGAAGGTATACATACATACCTTTGGTGTTGATAGAGGTTGCTAGCTTTCTAAGCTTCTTAAGGCCATTATCAGGTTGAGGACCAGCAACAACATCATCCCAAAGCCTATCAAGAAGAACCATCTTTCTGATATTTCTTAAATCTTCTTATTTTCTTTTCTTTTTTTCTTTCTATATTTGTTTGGGCGTGTTACTTCTATGTTGCACCCACTTATATATAGAGTTGGGAGTGGCTGGCTAGTACCAAAGTTGTAATTATTCAACCAAACTAGATGCAATTTCTAATTGAGATGCCTTTGCTATCTCCAGGCCTTATTTTGCTACAAGGCTTTGCATAGATAAATAAGAAGATATTTTCGTAACGTAAAATAAGAGTTGGGTAAAGTAATGCAAAATAATCATATTATACATATAGTATTTTGAACAGATAACGTTAATTTAGTTTGATGACAAGTCACTAATCTAATCTTCTTTCATTTAATGTAAGGTAAAAATGATCCATTTGAAAATTTTGATTAGACTAATACATTATAAATAATATGTTTTACTGCTCCAAATATTTTTTAAAATTTGTGACAAATATTAGTCACTGTACACTCTATTCTGGTGGGGAGATAGCAAAAAGTGGATAAGGATGGAAGATGGACTTGGTAAAAGTGGGGCCCGCGAAATAATATCTGATCCTTAAAAAAGTTTTGGTGGTGAGATGTGTAAATAAGTTGGTGGATATGTGCCCCACCACCACGACCACCGCTTTTAGTATTTGGAGTGTTTGCTTGTTTGTCCGATTCAAACGGATCCAAATCCGGTTCAGGGGTCCGTGTCCATCGACTGCCTTGCACTTTGATTGGGCCACGTTACCATTAATCACGTGATTCAATCCCCTCCACCATAATTAAAATCAACTGATGATATTTTGATTTCAAATATTTAAAGAAAGAATAAATTTAAAATTGTGTCGTGAAAGTTCCATGGTCTATTATAAAACATTCCGTGACTCAGAACGATATTTGATATTACTCTCTTCAATAACATCAGATTAATAGGTAGTCAGGAAAAAAAAAACACTTCGCAGAGTGGCACAGTAAAGTGCAATTATTGATCTAGTTTAATATAAGTTAAACTATTAGATCAAGTGAGGTCTAATTTAATGACAGATATTATAAATAAATATTTTTTGATAAGTTAGAAACTTCGAATTGTAAATTTTCTGTTTAAAAACGGATTTCTAAAATACACGCTAAAAAGTAAAACTGATGTTCGGATATTTGGATTGTAACTTGTTTTGAAGTTTGATTATGTAGATGTTTCTAGCGAAGATCTATCAGGAAGAAAAAAAATAAGACAAATATCTTCGAGTTATGATAATACTCTAATATCAATCTACGTTTACTCTAATATCAGTCTACGTTTGTGAGTCAATTTTGGTGGTAAATAGTAATTTTTGCCAACTTCATTTATTTCATGTTAAATTCACTTTAGTCATTGTAACTAGACATATTTTCAAGCAGGTATCATTTACAGAAAATATTTTCGATTGACAATGGCAAGATGTTTCTGATGGACGAAGACAATTCAAAATAAATTAACTTACCAAGTTATGAATTTTTCCGGACATAAAAATTGTAATGAACTCGAATTAGACACTATCGAGAACTCCTGTTACGAAAGGGTATTTGAAGGTATATCTTGTTAAACTAAACCAATTTTGTTCAGAATCAAGTCAAAACTATTAACTGATAATTCCAACAATTTGGGATTAAAAAAATAACATGGTCAACTTAATCGCTCACCCAACATTCACCTTAATCCTAATCTATATTCACTGATACTTCTCTTACTTTTTGTAGAGTTAAAAAATTTAAAACAATCCAACTTTAAAGTTCTATGAGAAAAAAAATTTCAAAAATGAAAAAAGAAATTTCCTATACCACATCAATTATAACAACAATTTTTTTTATTTTATAAGAAATATTTTTTTTATGAGCTTACAATTACAAGTGACACCAAGAAAGAATCAGACTAAAAGCGAGGATGGTATGCACCATCCGGGTACGCTTACGCGTGGGGGCGCAGGCACGTGCGTGTGCGCATGGCCAAAATCCCAGAAGATTCACGAGCAAGTCCACAGAACCATCTTGAAGTTTTCTAGTGTGATTCTTTAGAAGTGCTTGTGGCGCCTATAAATAGACTTCTACCTGCTCATGTTTTTCCCTTCATTCTCACAACTCCAAAAGTTTTGAATATCACAAGGTTTGCCCAAAATTTATAATTCGTTTTGCAACGATCTTAGTCGTGTTCTAGTTGTTGTATTTTGAGAAGATTGTCGTAGTCCGTCTTACGCAGAAAGAGTCTAATTGTTGCATCGACTATATGAAAGAACTTAATCAAGTATGCCAACTCCGACAAACAACACTTTGTACATATTTAGGGTGAATTTGATCGACTACATGTATTTTTGAATATGACCGTCCTGGAATTTAAAGTTTTACTCATTACATTAAAATGATTTTGCTAAGTTATAATGAATGGTATATTTATGTATGTTTGAATGATTTTACTCAGATAATTTATGCAGTTACTTTTGAATAGTGCAAACATTCAAATGGTTCACTTTTTATGTTTAAATGATTTCATATGGATGGTTTTGATAATTATATTAGAATTGTGCATTTATTTATAATCAAATAGTTTTAACATTTATAATTGAATAGATTCATTATACATGATTCTACATATTATAGTGAATACGTAGGAAGTAAATAACATTTGGTCGAGTAAGTATTTTCGCCTTAGATTTCTACCAAAAAAATCAGCCTAGGACAACTACTTTGAAGCCTCTCAGTGTTTAAAAAAATCAGCCTAGGATAACTACTTCTCATCTAAAGTAAACTGATATTAGATTTCATAAAAAAAAAGTAAACTGATATTAGAATTGTGCATTTAAATATCAGATTACAGAAGCCTCTCAGTGTTTTCCAAAAAAAAAAACTTTGAGCTTTGGGTTTAGGCCCATATTAGCGAAGTATAAATCCGATCTTAAGTAATATGGGGTCGAGGATCCAGACAAGGCCATTATTTTAAATTGCATGCCCAACCATGGTAGGAAAGCTCTATTTTCATTCTGATGAGAGTTATTTTTCGCTGGTTTGAATGGTTTCATTTTGTCAGGTTTAAGCAAGAATTATGGATCACGCAAAAATTTGAAGCACAAAATCCTATATAAGTACATTTAATATATATTTAAATATATGTATATCAAAATAAAAAATCAATCTTATTAAAAAATTAATCTAACTTACAAATTAAAATCACATATTAAAAAAATCAAATATTTTATATATTATCGTCATTGTAAAAAATTCTGACTTTGCCATGTATCCAGGTCCTAAGTTCGAATTCAAACCTCCTCGATGGCTATATAATCTAGCTAAAACGATGTATCTTAGTGTGTGTGGCAATTTTGATGGAAATTCACGCTAAAGCATCAAATTATCTGCCGAATCTTACATATTGCATATTTCAAATCACTAGCAAATAAATCCGACAGACAACGAAGACGGCAAGGAAAATGCTATGACAAGGGTGGATGTAAACATAGTTATACTAAACAGCAATCTTAGCGACTCCTCGGAAATTCCATCGTGAATAAAATATCATCATATCATAGTGTGTTCTGAGGTTGACTTTGTTAATATTTGTTTCAGAGTTGGTGCATTTGATTATTATCTAATTTATTGTATAGTCGAGGTAAGAGTTGGATTCTATTTTTGTAAGACGAGATTGTCCATATATTTCAGTGCGTAGGGGCTGCGACAATTGTCCCCAAAATACAACGAATAGGGCACTTCCGAGACAATTGTACTAGAAGTCTCGAAGCTTTGGGCGAACCCTTAAATACTTGGAACTTTTGGACTCAAAGAGGGAGAAAAGAACAATTATTACTATGAATGCTTATGTAATGAATTGTTTGGGTAGAGAAAATGACAAGAGAAGTCTCAAAGGATACAAAGAATTTTTTTTTTTCAAAAATTATGTCCAAAGATCACCCATAGTTTATTAAACAAACACATTCATTCATTCTTTTTTCCTAATTATTTATTTTAATTGTTTACCAACTTGTATCTTTTTCAATTTTTACTTCTTAAAATTCTAAAGATACCAACAATCCTCTACTTGATTAAAAATTTAGTTTACTAATCACATGAATAATAATTAATGCACGCATACACTAACTTAAAAGTTTCGATGAATTACTATTACATTGTGATAGATAGCTTAAGGCATTAAACTTTCTGTAGTAACATGTTATCGGATTTATTCACTGCTCAGTAAATGTGATGTCTTGAACCGTCAACTTTTGGTGTAAACAAAATAATAACATTTACACAATAATAACCCTAGTATCCTTGGATTCTCACATTGTGTCTATTTTTTCCATGGAATGTATCTTGGATTCATAAGTGTTTTACCATTTGAAGCGACCTCACTTCACACTTATATAAGTGCTCTCATCAGGAGTATTCTATCATGTTGTACCTTTGTCAAGGCATATGGATCATTAAAAGCATAAATGCTTAATCTTACCACATATCTGCAAGTAAACACTTGGATAACTTCTAAGAATGAGATGAATTCCAAGTGATTAACTAAATCCTTGATAACTTAATTGTCTCATTGAACCAAATTTGTGAGATCTCTACTCATCATAGTTAAGTTACAATTATAGACGTTCTTTCATGTGTGGATATTAATCACATTCCCCTTACTGCATTATACATTTGATCTCTATTGATTCCTTTCGTGAAAGGATCAACTATATTATTCTTGAATTTTACATAATTGATAGTGATGACCCCACTAAGATCAACTATCTAATGATATATTATATCTCTGACAGATGTGTTGAGACTTTTTGTTGTACATCATACTTTGTACCCTCCAAATTATAGACATGCTATCATAATGTATTAATACAGGTGACTGATTTGCTCTAGTACAAAATATCATCTAGGAAGTTTCTGAATCATTCAGCTTCTTCCCCAGTTTTATTTACATGCTATAACTCTGACTTCATAGTGGGTCGAGCTATGCATATTTGTTTAGAGGACTTCTAAGACACGACGCCTCCTCCTATGGTTAATACATACCCACTTGTGGATTTCAAGTCCTTAGTGTTCGATATCTAATTCGTGTCATTGTATCATATCAATATAGTTGGATATTTGGGATAATATATGTCATGGTTTGTCGTATATTTTAAAAACTGTAGAATCCTTTCCAGTGCTAGCCAGTGATCTTTTTCTGGATTACTTGTGAATCTACTAAGTTTACTAACTAAGTACACAATATCAGGATGTGTACAATTTATTAAGTACATCAAGCTCCAATAATTTGCACATACTTCAGTTGAGATAGTTGATCCTCTCAATTTTTGGCTAAATGTAGATTCAAATCTACTAGAGTCTTAACCAGAGGTTTGTCAAAAGTATCAAATTTCTTGAGCACGCTTTTCACGTAGTGAGATTGTGTCAAGATAATTATTTCAGCTTTCATAGATATTTTTATCCTTAGTATAATATCTGTCATACCCATATTTTTAATGTCAAAGTGGTTCTTTAATATATTTGTAGTTGTCACATAATCTAATTATTATTTCCCATAATTAGAAAGTCATCCATATACAGACATACAATTGCATAAGAACATATTTATTGTACTTTTTGATCTTAAAGTCATTCGACAGCATTGCCATGTCAAACTTCTCGTGCTACTATTTTGGCACTTATTTTAGCTCATATAATGACTTGACTAGTTAGCATACTTTATGCTCTTGCCTGTGGGCTACAAACCCTTCAGGTTATTCCATGCATATTTCCTTTTTTAGTTCCTCATTTGGAAAAGGTTATCTTTACATCCATCTGATAGATCTCAAAATTATAGAGTGCGATAATAACTATAAGTACTCTAATTGATGTGATTCTTATGATCAATGAGTACGTATTAAAGAAATTATATCATTCCTTGTCTTTGAACTCTTTAGCTATCAATCAAGCTCTATACTTATCAACTGATCCATCAATTTTGTATTTTCATTTGAGAATCCACATCCCAAGAGCTTGTAGCCAAGTATGAGATCCATAATTTTTCACATGTAGTTTTGCATAATGGATTGTATTTTACTATTAATAGCTTCTTTCCAAAGAGGAGTATTTGGACTAGACAATGTCTCATTGATTATCCTGGGTTTATCTTCCAATGCGTAGGTTAGAAAATATGGACTAAAGAACTTGGTTATCTTTGTCTTTTTACTATGTTAAGGTTCATCATGTTTCTGATTTAACCCTACGTAGTCTTATGAGTCTTCTTCCTTCATTTCTTTCCTTATTAGAAACTATATTCTCAAAAAATGTTGTATTCCTTGATTCTATGGCCATTTTCACGTTTATTTCAGGATTTTTAGATTTATGCACCAAAAATTGATAAGCACTACTATTTTGTGTAAATCCGATAAATATTCAATCAATGGTCTTGGGTTCTATTCTCACCCACTTAGGCTTAGGTACTTCAACATTTGCTAGGCACCTCCATACTTTAAGTAAACGTTTCCTTTCTTTCCAAAATTTATATGGAATTTTGTCCATTTTCTTGTGTGATAACTTGTTTAGAATATGGTTAGTTGAGAACAAAGCTTCTTCCCATATGTTCTGGGACAAGTCTGAGCTGATCAATATAATATTCATAATCTTCTTAAGAGTTTGATTCTTGCATTCAGCTACACCATTTAATTGAGGTAACTATGTAGTAATTTTTTTATGAATAATGCCATATTCTTGGCAAAGTTCCTCAAACAGAGCTACATATTCTCCCCCTCGACCACTTTGAATTATTTTGATTTTATCATTAAGTTGATTTTTAACCTCATTATTATATCTCTTAAAGGCATCTAGACCTTCGTCTTTACCTTTTAGAAGATATAAATAGTAATATCTTGTGCAATCATCGATAAACATGATGAAATACTTTTTTATGTTTTTAGTTTGCACGTGTTTTGTATCGCATATATCGATATGAATTAACTTTAAAAGTGTAGTACTTCTTTCTATTGAATGGAAAAGTATTTTGGTCATTTTAGTCTCCATATGTACTTCAGATTTATCGTTCAGGTTAAACTATAGATTTGGCAATCAATTTAAACTTACTAACTTTCTTAGAGAGTTCAAATTTATGTGTCCTAATCTATTATGCCATAAATTATAACACTCGATCAAGTAAGAAGAAGCATTAATTTTATTTTTTCTATTAAAGATATGATACACGGTTATTATATTCATCTTAAATAATTCCTTCTCTAGATAACTTTTTCCTATGAATTGACCCGCTTTGATCAGTACAAATTTATTAGTCTCAAATACAAGCATAAGACCGACTTTACTTAACAGTGAGCCAAAAACTAAGTTCTTGTAAATGTTTAGAATATGCAGCACATCCTTGAGACTTAGCTCCTTGTCCGAGGTCAGCTTTAAGACCACCTTACCCAAATTAATGATCTTAAAAGTTAAAGAGTTTTTCATAAGTAGTTTCTGACTAGTGATTGGGATACAGGTCGAGAATATCTCCTTGTTTGAGCAGATGTGGCAGGTTGCTCCTATGTCTATGAACCACTCTCTCAAATTATCCACAAGGTTAGCTTTGAATATCACAGTTGACATATCTATCTCAGACGAGTCTTCAGCCATGTTAACCTTTTCTTGCTTATCCTTCTATGATAGGAAACAATCTTTAGGCATGTGACCGAGTTTGTCGTAGTTGTAGTAATTGCCCTTTATCTTCTTATTCTTTTTCTTCTTAGGCTCTTGCTTCTCCAGTTTGTGTCTGAACTTTTTCCCCTTCTTGGTACCTTTTCCCTCGGCGAGGTGCATTGTGGTCTCAAAGTTGACCTTGTCTTAATTGAGTTTGGATTTTGGTTGTCTTCTTTGGTCCTAAGTCTCACGATCAGGTCTTCCAACCCCATATCCTTCCTCTTGTATTTGAGGTAGTTCTTGAAGTCTTTATAGAGCGGCGAAAGCTTCTCGGTCATCACAGCTACCTAGAAGAACTCGATGAATTGCATCCCTTTAGTTTAAATCTCATGAAGGATCAGTTACAAATCTTGCACTTGGTCGATAACTTTCTTAGAGTCCACCATTTCAAAGTCGAGGAATCATCTAACGATGAATTTTTTCGTCCCAGCATCTTCTATTTTGTACTTCTTCTCGAGTAAATTCCATAGCTCCTTAGTGGTCTTGGCTACTGCATAGTCATTGTAGAGAGTATCATCTAATCTATTCAGAATGTAGTTACGATATATGAAGTTGATATGACTCCACGCATCGAGAACATTGATTTTCTGCTGATCTGTCTCATCCTTCAATACCTTTGATGCCTCCTCCTTCAAGAATCGAACTAAGTTGAGTGTGGTTAGATAGAATACCATTGTCTTTGCCACTTCTTGAACTTGATACCATTGACTTTTGTTGGCCTTTAGGCGTGGACATTTTCCGGGACCAATGATACTAGTACGATGTGTGTCCCGTATAATTTTATTACGTACGGGCTGCAACAAACATTTTCAAGATACAATAACTAGAGCATTTCCAAGACCGTGGTACTACAAGTCTCAAAACTTTGGGCGAACTTTTAAATACTCAAAACTTTCGGACTTCGAGAGATGGAGAGAAAAATGACTATTCTTAATTAATACTTATACAATGAGTTATTAGGGTAGAAAAAATGACAAGAGAAATCTATTTATATAGGTGTTGAATGGACATGTTTAACATGTCTTAAAAGACAAAGAAAAAAAGTCAAAAATTATGTCTGAAAAATCACCCACGAAACACATCCATTCATTTTTTTTCTTTCTAATTGTTTATCAACTTGTCTTTTAAACTTTTATTTCTTAAAATCCAAAATACACCAATAATTAATACTGACTTAACAATATATAACTTTATGATAATCTCTTCGTATCAAGGGACAATATTAAAACTATGCATTTATTTTCACTTTTGTTCGGCCACTATGATTTATAAAAAATGATTAAATCTTGACCATGATTATATCGAGTGGTATTTATGAATGTAAAATTGTAAATTTTCCATCAACAACAATCGGCGAAACATCCATGATCCTAGGTGGGTGGCTTCATCTTGGAGCCGTCTAAAAGAGGCTGGTTGCTTTGTTTACTTTTTAGAGCTAACTTATGTGCATTTGTGTACATACCGAACTTCATTGGGATATCCACCAATCCGTAGATTACGTTGCTTGTCCGGTGTACGAGAATGAGTTCAAGGAATAACCAACCTAGGAAAATAGTAAAAAGAAATTTTTATTTTAGAATCCTGTGATAACAAAAAATTACTTCAGTATCCTATGATTTAAAAATTTATCAATCGAGTCAAACCTCATCAAATTAAAATTACTTAGGTCTACGAGTAGTTGTCTGGAATTATTCGAACCTACTCGACTAAGAAGACCAGCCACATCATCAAAATCGGATGATGTTGCATCCTCCATCTTCTTCTCTCTCCTCCCTCTTTCTCCCTCTCTTCTTCTTGAAGACATAGTTGAGATGAATAGGATCACTGGTCGAGAACTGGAAGGATTAATTTTTTTTAGTTGACCATAATTGACGACTGATGTTCTGCCATTATGGCTCCAAAAAAATTTCCTCAGCCCCTCCAATTCTCGACCAGCAATCCTATCCATCTCAAGTATGGCTTCAGGAAGAAGAGAGGGAGAAGGAGGAAGGGGGGTTGAGAGGAGAAGCTGGAGGATGAGACGTCATCAGATTTTGATGATGTGGTTGATCTATTTGGTCGGTTAGGCTTCGATAAGTTTGAGCAATTCTGAGCAGTTGTCCATGGATCTAAATGATTTTAATTTGATAAGGATTAACTCAACAATCCTATCCATCTCAACTATGGCGTCAGGAAGAAGAGAGGGAGAAGGAGAAAGAGGGGGTGGTGAGAGGAGAAGATGAAGGATGACACGTTATCAGATTTTGATGATGTGGTTGATCCATTTGGTTGGGTAGGCTTCAGATAAGTTCGGGCAATTCTGAGCAACTGTCTGTGGATCTAAATAATTTTAATTTGACGAGGATTGACTCGATTGATGTATTTTAAACTACAAAGTACTGATATGATTATTCATGATACCACAAAGTACTAAAATAGATTTTTCTCAATAATAAAATCTTGTTCAACTAAGAAACCCGTTGAGATAACCTAGTTGTAAATGTGCTAAGTCTGTCTTGAAAATAAACCAACTTACTTGCTATTTTGAATATTTGTGTTGAACATAAAAATTCTAGAAAAAATACACCTAGGTATCCTGTGATTTCACCGATATCACTTGGTTACCTCGTGGTTTCAAAACCGTAAATCAGGTCCAACTTATTCCAATTATCGTCACGAGCCACTCCCGATCTCCAGTTCAACTTTTTTTTAGAACGACATCGTTCTGCCTCTGACGTGGTAGTCCACGTGTTTTAGTGTATGATAGGTCGATGCTGACGTGTTAGTAGATAAAATATTCATTTTAGTACCAAATATTTTAATAACTTTTAAAAAACTTCCTTCCTTTCCTTCTTCCTCGTCCGACCTCGTGCTCCTCCCTCCTCCTCGTCCGACCTCGTCCTCCTCCTAAGATTAGGGTTTTTGGATTTTGGGATAGGTTTTTTTTAAAATTATTAAAATATTTAGTACTAAAATAAATCTTTTATCCATTGCCAACGTGAACATAAATCTATCATATAATAAAACACGTAAACTGCTACGTCGGAGGTGGAATGATGCTATTTCGCAAAAAAAGTCAAACCACATATCGGACCGGCCCTTGCCGAAAATTAGAATAAGTTGGACATGTTTTACGATTATGAAACCACGGGGTACCTAAGTGATAATCAGTGAAATCACAGGATACCTATGGGTAATTTTTCCGGACTATTTGATCACGTGACCCGTTGCTCGCTTTAATGTGACTTATTAATATTATCATATTACTAGCTACAACGATCTCTGACAAGCTAATTTAGATATTCGTTTCACGCATTATCAAAGAGCTATTGCTATTTGTATGCCAGGGAAAGTTGGTATAGACACTTATCAAACCAATTTAAGTTTAACCAATAAAAGTTGAGAATAATGAGTACCAAATTTGAATTTATTCAAAATATTTTAAATTTAAACCTCATGTCATGAATGTAAAAATATTATTCAAAGTGTCACCCCTAACTTTGGGACTCGTCAACATTCAACTCTGATAATAATAAAACCAACCTTTTGAAAATAATCATTTTGTGTTTTGGAAAACAATCAATAAACACTACCTCTGTTCCTAGAAATGATAATACCACCTTGCGCACAAGAAACTAAAGGACAAAACAGCGAGAGTTCGGGAAAACCTAATTATTTCAGAGGCCACCATTTGCAATTCGCTTCCTG